>JARFOC010000330.1:448247-461952 GCA_031763485.1 Osmoderma eremita | reverse complement strand
CACTTCTGGTTATTCGATTCTGTTCATTATATGATGAATCTCGCGCGAGGTAAGCTGATCATTCGTGTACTTGATTACAACATCGTGCTGGTTCTAGGAGTCGAGTTATGAGGTGTCGCTATTTCGCACCTTTTTTTTTAATGAAACTATTTTCTTTAAAGTTCAGTAAATCATGCTTCATAAAACGAGAAAATTGTTTTTGTTGCCCAATTAAATAAAGACATAAATACATTATTCCTTCCCTTTATAATTCAATTGTGTTCGTGTTGTCAAAGAACAACCAAGTACCAAACTTCAAAATATTTTCTTACTTAAGAACCGCTATTGGAAGTCTCAATACCACCGTAAAGGTACAGACACAAAGGAAAAAGAGTTGCCAGGCAGTCGGTGCCTATAAGCGCTTAAAGCTTATTTAGCTTTTAAATGATTGCGCACATACAGAACGCGTGTCTGAACTTGTTACAGGCGCGAATCGGTACCGACTTATTAACCGGAATGAATTTTTAATTCTTGGTCGTTTGTTGTCAGCGCTGGTCTTCAATCATAAAATATATTTGTTATAAATAATTATTATAATGGATATTGAGATTCTGATATTTGCTGTTCTCACAAGTCGTGCATTGTTTACAGTGTTTGCATTGTTTGCAGTGGAATTAGGAAGAATTACGAAACCACGGTCAGGAGATCCAACACCTCCTAGTTCCACGTCAAAATGGCCACACTTTCATTCGCTTCTTTTTTTGAAAGACATAGTAAAAGCCAGAATTTCTACTGAAAATTGTAATACAATAGTGATTGTATTACAATTTTCAGAACGTACGCAAATTGAAAATAGTCAGACAAAGAAAGGTACTGTTAACGAAGTTTCAAATGAAGATTTGGATATGGAAATAAACAAAATGGGGACGGCGAAAACAGAGTGTTGAAGCATGGAATGGAATGATCAAATAATGAAAATTGAGGAAAATATTTACAAGAAAAGGCTATAAGCGGTCACGGGTGGGGGAGGTTGATGATCAACATTTTTTTTTAAAGTTTGCTCCCACATGTGCGTAAAATTCCAATCGGCAAAACTTTTCCTAAGATATAATTAAAAATATATATGTAGTGTTATTCTCATGTACTGAAAAAAGTGTAAAAACACATTTACCAATAAAATGAATTCTTCATCTGGGGATGAACTAGACATCTTGACACCACAAAATCTGTATTTAAACTGGCAGGTAACCAAAGTCTTTTATGCACGCCCTTGCGGAAGAACCGGCACCGATTTTCAGCGCCGAAAATACGCGCTGAATAACCGGCTTTCTTTGTATCTTGTCCTTTAGCCTAGCAAGTGATAAAACTGTAGAAACCTCATGAATTTTAGCACTAAATATCCAGAAAAATTTTAATAAACATCTAACGGACGGTTTATGCAGGATTACCTATTCATTTGTGCATTTTTCACCAATCTCTTTCTACATTTGAAAAACTTTCTTTTTCTTATCTTAGTCGACAAGTTTTGTGATACATACAGTTCGTAGTTTTGCGACGTTCAAATTAAAATTTTTCTGCATATTTTGGACGCCCCTCGATGTTTGTTACATATTTGCACCCTGTATGCAGCCGATTTTTTTACCTCTTCTATTATCTTTTGAAAATCCTAAAACCAATTTGTACCTGAGTAACAAAATTCGAATTTGGAATTTCGGTATTAAGTATTAATGGTATTAAGTATTAAGGAGTATTTCTAGTTACCCCAGTTATCGAAAAATAAATCGAAAAGTTACAGCC
Organism: Osmoderma eremita; assembly: GCA_031763485.1. Taxonomy (NCBI): domain Eukaryota; kingdom Metazoa; phylum Arthropoda; class Insecta; order Coleoptera; family Scarabaeidae; genus Osmoderma; species Osmoderma eremita. Next base: position 460,176 of record JARFOC010000330.1, on the reverse strand, counting down.
TTATATGGCATCGATAAATATAATTTAAATAATGAACACAAGTTTATTTACAGAACTGAGACGATATTGTCAATAATTTATGTAAATATTTGTTTTATTTTATCACAATAAAAGTCAAACTCCGTGTGTTATTTACATGTTGAATCATTCCTTAAAATAATAACTTATTTGTTTAGTAAGAATGCGTTTAAAAGATAAGATATTAAGTTAATTTAATAACAGGAAGATTGTATACAAGGCGTATATTGAGTTGCTTAATCTATGGTTAATAATAAATATTTAAACAGTTTCTTTATCGAAATCAAGATTCATCGCAACCAAGAACATTGTATCTACTTACGCTAATTATTCATGGTTTTCCATGGCAATACCTCTTATTCCCGATAATATTCACTAAAACATTTGCGAAATGATAAGGAAATTCATGGTAAGTTGTTTTAGCCGCAGAACCACAGATGATAAGCAAGGAATATCGCGAATTTTAACACCTATGCCCGGATAAAAAAAAGGTACATGTCTCTACATCGCTCAGCTATGATTACGCTCAAATTAGATGTTATTTTTAATCCTATCCACCTTGTACATTGTTATATATCAGTGACAATTGAAGTTCATGAATGCCAAAATAAATTCTATACGATTACTAGGCTAAGGCTAAGATTTATTTACGAATGCCACTTCTTATATAAACAGTTTGGGAACATAACGCAGCCTTGCTTTAATTCCAGGACAGGATGCTTTGTAAACAATAAATACATATATAGTCTGGATTATCGAACGATTCGATAGGTGTTAAAGGTAGCTTCGAAACGGTAAAATATTTATTAAGGGTTAATACACTTTTATTCAAATAAACATACCATAATATTTTTAAAACTTTCACTTGCCGTGGCCTAAATTAAGGTCAGGTAATGTATATAGTGCCTAACGAATCGTTAGTAGGGCATCTAAAAAGTTAAAAACTGTTTCTTATGATCTTACTGTATCTTATACTAGAAATTAATTCTGGCATTTACGTCTGTGTGTTATTGTGAAGATGTGGATTGGTTCTGTTCAGTTAATTACCAACATGCATAACGTCTATAACATACAAAGCCTCTCTTGTTGCTACACAAACAAGTGATAACGAAATAAATAGAATGAAGGTGATTGTGCTGCAGTTATTGCTGGAATTATATGGATATACAAGACAATAATTGTGCCGTGAATGGCCTTGAGACAAAGAAAAATGGAATCTCCTCGTTTGAATACTAATTTTAGCGCCACTTACACTTTTGTTGTCGACTTTAACGTTTTAGATATTGACAGTAATAAAAATGCAGACAGGATGTCAATGTCTATGTAGATTTACAGACGGTTACACGCACTATTTCGTTTTTCTGAGAATTTTAATATAAAATTGCATTATCATCAGTCTTTACCCATTCTTTAACAACAAATTGCTTTATTTCTATGATTTAAATAACACAAAGATTACTAAAAGAATTTGTAAGGAAAACAAATACTTGTATTTTAATTTTTGTGAATAGCAACACATCTCGAGTAGATAAAAGCCAATATTAACCTAATTTTATACACACTGCAATCAGAATTTATTTTAAAAAAAACAATTTTTAAAATGTAAGATGACATTATCAGGATTTTTTCAAACGATGGCAAAAAGTATTTTGAAAACTCTAGAACTTTCTATTTAGTAATATAAAAGTATAAATATCAAACGCATGAAAAATCGTGAGAAACACTGGGATTTCCAATGTTGTTCATCTCAAAGCGCGCTTCGCTACGTTAAAACATCAAAAATTCGTGTTTAATGTTAAGAGAAAAGCTTGTTTTTGTATCAACAATTAACTAAGTGTACTTACCGAGTCTTTTAAACGAATGATAATCGATTGTATTTCACGCACATGTAACGCACATTGTACCTTAAAAGAAGTTTTCAATGAAGTGATAGAATGGCGACTAAAACGAGTGTGAAGCTAAAGATATATTAGAGCTAATAATAGCGTAGACGGAGTTGTTTATAGATTGTCTTCAATCTTAACCCCACATTTTTACCATACTGTCCCTTCTTAACTTTATATTTCTCTTAGTAAGCTCATCATCAGGTGCGCAATAACGAACTAAATACGAAAATTACGACCGCAATTCAAACACCTTAGTTATAGCGACATTGGAAAATGTATGCGCCGTAGTTGGCGCCTGATTTTTGAAAATACACAGCAATGGGGTTATAGACGCGTTACTACGACTATCCATGTGTTAATTAAATGCAAAAAATTACCTTATATACACTTCTAATTTCCAAAAATTAACTTGGCCCTAAACTTGGTACTGATTCGATTTCAGTTTTTATTCTTTCATATACAGAAGGCGTAGCAAATATTAGATCAAGCAGCACGAAGTATTTGCAACAACAAGAGTTTAACACCGCAATCCCAAAACTAAGATTAAAAAGAAAAGGCAGTAGCAGTACTGTAAATTAAGGTATCCAAAATATGCGAATACAATCGCCATATATGTATAAAACCTAACGCAACAGCTTTAAATAAACTGTCCTACTTTTTTCTTTATATGGATATAATACTACGTCATGTATATAAAATCAAACGGCCAGATGTTACATTTCTCGACAATTATATAGAAATTAACAGATGTAAAACAATTAATACGCGTTCGACATATCAGTAGCTTTCTTATCGGGGCAATTGGCATCGCCAATTTTCAAAATGGAAAGGTAAAACCGTAATTGTCAAAAATGATCTCAATACAAATCTTCTGCCGAATTTTATTGGCCCATTTCCAAATTGTTTTAAAATTTTATTGCTGTGGATAATTCTCTAATCCAAGTTCATAATTTCCCATGTTGGGGTCATTACTAATATTAAGTAACAAACATAAAATAAAATTTTTCCGAAAGTAAATGTTTATTCATAATGTTTACACTAATGAACGTATCATTAAGTAATTAAAATAAAAAGGGGATAAGGTTGGCTACCTATATACCTGTGTAGGAAAATGTAAACCGGAAGTTATAGAATAGACCGGATATCAACGTATTATCATCATTATGTCGCATATATTTAGCGTTAGTATTTTTTTTGCACAAAACCAAACAACACATGTATATGTTCGGGTATAATACAAAATTCCTCTATTAATTGTTAAAAAGAAATATGCTTCTTAAATTAAGAGATGTTAATCAATGCCGTTGTGATTTTAATATTCAAATTGACATTTATGATAGCTCAATATGCAGAGAGACGGCCAACAGTGCGTTTAGACCAAGGAATTCTAACTGGGGTAATTTTTTGTAATATCATTTTCGCTGTACTTCAAGAAAAATATGATAATTACAGTTTAGAATTAATGGAGATAAAAATAGAATCGACGTCTTCCTCGGAATCCCTTACGCCACCCCGCCAATTAGGAATTTACGTTTTGCACCACCCCTAAAGCATTATGGTTGGAACGGCACTTTGGAAGCCATCAACTATGGATCATCTTGTCCACAAATCCCAATGTTAGACAACCAAAGTGAAGACTGCTTATATCTCAATATTTGGGCTCCAGAGGTAAACTTAATTATAGCATATTTTTAGTCAAATTTATTTAATTTAGGATGTTATAGTATTGGCATAGATATGCCTCAAAGCCGGTGATGATATTTTTCGACGGCATCGACTTCTCAAAGACAAATAAAATACCAATACCAGGTGAAGAATTAGCCATGGAAGACATAATCGTCGTAACAGTCAATTACAGATTGAACGTCTTCGGATTTTTGTGTCTTGGAATACCGGAAGCGCGAGGCAACTTGGGCCTACTAGACCAGTACTTTTCAATGTTGTGGGTTAAACAGAACATTCAAAAATTTGGCGGGAACCCGGAGAAGATCACGCTGTTTGGATACTCATCTGGAGCAGCAAGTGCGATACTCCATTTAACGTCACCCAGAACGGCAGGTAACGTTTAAAGATTATTTTGGAGTGGTACAATTACTTCTGCCTTCTAAGGTCTCTATCAAAGGATTATCCTATCATCAGGAAGTCCGACGTCACCTTGGCACATTGCCAGAAATCAATTCACGGCTTCTAAAAAGTTTACAACAATACTGAAATGCTTTGATGATGAACCCAAGTTAGTTTTACGCTGCATGCAAAATAAAAGCACTTTTGAAATACTAAGTACATATCAGAATTATATAGAGGTATACTTGTATGAGTATGTATATCAAAAGTGCTTTTTTGGAATATTAATATATTTCAGATGGGCAATGCAGATCTATTTTTACCAGTGGTAGACGATTTTCTTCCCGAGACAGACAAGTATTTACCAAGTGATCCTATAAAATCCCTCAAAGGTGGAACGTACCTTCAAGTTGCAATAATGATGGGAATTTCAAACATTATAATCGACGCCCAACAAGGTAAGTCATGAGAATGAAACATGAAATGTTTCATTCAACAAAGTTTAATTTGTCAGATAAATGGAACAATTTGGCAAGACAAGGGTTATTGCACCTCAAACAGTATATAGAGCAAGTTAAGATCCCCGAAATCATAAAACGCTACAACTTTGATGGTGATAACAAAGACCAAGTTGGGGAGTTGTTAAAATGGAGATACGTGACACCCGCTCAAAGAAGCACCAAACTACTTTTGAAGCAGCTGTTACAATTGGAATTTGATTCGAAAGTTGAAGCTCCGCATTACACATTTTTAAATCATTTGGAATCTTCATACATTGAACCTATTTATACATATTATCTCGAAGAAAACTTCGATTTTTTCTTAAATATAACAGACGTCACACTCACTTCTGATATTCTCTTATTGTTTGGGCCACTTCTTTTAAATCAAGTTGGACAAAGAAAATTTAGTCCCACAACATTAATCTTGAGCCAAAAGTTCAAAGATGCAATTAAGAATTTCATCAGTTTCGGGTAATTTGTTTTGTTGTAATGTTATTTGTTTATAATTTTATATTTTCCATATTCAAGGAATCCCTCTCCCAATAAAAATGATTGGAAGAGGTATATACCAAACGATTATTATGTCGAGTATTTCAATGAAAATAAACTTAAACAGGACGAGGAATTGCTAAGAAGGAAAAGGATGATTTCATTTTGGACGGAATTATTGCCTAAAGTGGCGCAAACGAAATTATCTTATCAAAATACTAATTCCAAAGAACTGTTAACGCCTGGTAAATATTAATTGATATTTACGTTTTTTATTTTAATTTTCAGATTATTTCAGACAGCGGCTCTAGTTTCAAACATGCAATGTATACTTTAATTGGGCTAGTTATAGCTTTGTTAATTCTGCTTGCTATATGCATATTTTTGTTAAAGAAGAATTATAAGGAAAGGGAAAGACATTTGCATATGATTTATTAAAGTTATGTTCCCGTTATACTTATATTAAAATAAATATCTTATCAAAAACTATTTATTCGCTACATATACACAGTGATCAATCCCGACTGTCTGAGGTTGGTACCAAAAAGGTCCCTAGATTGGTTATAAATTAGCTCATATTTACTTTTTTGGATTGGCTACATCCTGTTTGCCATCTATCATCGCGTCATTTGTCATTCGTGTTTACCGCCGTTATGTATTTAAATAAATATGAACTAGTTTATAGCTAATCTGGGAACCCTTTTGATTTCAACCTCAGACAATTGAAATTGATCATTGTGTACGTATATTTATTTCTGTTAAGTTTATCAGAGTTATGCAACTAAATATACAGTACTGTGTTTCAGGAAAATTTTGATTTTTAAGAGGGAATAAAATTATATTTGAAAACAACATATAAAATTTTCAAATACAAAAATGTTGATCAAACAATAAACGATTAATACTAAAAATTAGATTTTTATTATTTTTCGACATTTCTTAAAATATCTATATAGAATTTGTGGTAATTCTATTATGAAAGTGAAAGAAACAAATTTTATTAATTACTCAACGACAGACGCATAATTGCATGTATCTTAGCAGGCTAGCACCCAAGTTTTCACATTTTTATGATTTTTATCAGATAATTCTGAAACAATTTCGGCTGTTCACGCGGCCTTTCGCGATAGTTCCCACCACTAATACGTGAGATGCTGCCAAATATACATGGTATAAATAGTATATGTAGAATATGGGATATCTAATTTTAATTGCGTAAAAGAAAAATCACGCATACAGCCGCATACAGCTTGTGATCGGCTGTTTCCGCTCCTTTGTTTTGGTGCTCTTTCGCCAGTTTCATTACGTAAGCAACTGAAAAAAAAATTGTCAGCTGGGATGAGAAGAATCTGACATGCATATAAGCCGCACAGAAGCACAGCACAGCAATCAGTAGAGGCAGGCTGTGGTAGAGACAAGTGGTGGTACTCTGTTGCTTGTCAGGTTGCCAAGTTGCCAATTGTTGTGCCCTTCTTGAAAGATTTGTAACTCGGGGCAATATTCGACTTGTTAGGAACAAATCTTCTGGTATTTGAAGGTAATAAAATACAATTCTAGATCAGTAGATTCTTACTTAATTTCAAATTTTTTTCTTTGTTATATAAATTTATTTTGAAATAAAAATTGACCAGATATAATTCTGCTTACAGATTGTGGTTGTATTACACTTGCTTTAATTTCTTTCTAAAAGGAATAATTTTTTCCATACATTTCGAGAGACAAGGGAGGAATGCTGAATAGTTGTGGTGACTGCGTTGGTATACGTTACCGCACAAACTGTCTCCATCAGACGTGGAAGTGGCTGCATCAAACGATCACTCTCCACGACTACCTCATCTCTTTGACAGCATCTCACAAGAACAGCTAAAGGGAAGGACTTAAAAAACATATATAAGTGCAAGACATACCAGCTACTAAAATTTTTGCCAGTGTTCCACGTGTAGGGGCATTAATAGACAGTGTTAATAGTAATAAAAACTATAATAATAAAACAGTAAAGGCTAAGAATGGCACAAATCCAAGGAAATCTGTTTAAAGTGAGCTCATCATTGATTACATTAACAGTACGTAGATTCTCGAATGGTATAGAATCCCAGAGTGGAAGGATCAAGAAATTTGTACTGATATCCCAGTCGAACAATGTCTACACAAATTTAGCGCTCGAGAACTGGATGTATAAAAATTACGACTTCTCTGACCGTCACGTGCTCTTAATTAGCAACAACGATCCCTGCGTTGTGATTGGAAACAACCAAAACCCCTGGGTCGAAACTAATGTCAAACAGTTGAAGAATATTTCTAAGAGAGGTGTGACATTGGCAAGGCGCACCGGTGAGGGACCGGCCATGTACCAGGACGAGGGGACCCTCAACTTAACATTCTTCACTAGTAAGGATCTCCACAATACTGATTACAATATGGAGACATTAAAGAGGGCTTTGTTTCGAAAGTTCAACCTTAATACGAAAGTCATCCAGAATAAGAACTTGTTATTAAGAAATAGAAAGGTACGAATAATCATATTTTAATGAAATGTACATTGAAGATGTTTAATTTAAACGTAGATAACTGACAGTGCACACCTGATTGGTGATTGCAATGCTTACCAACACTGCTCCTTACTCGTCAAAATTAACAAGGCTGATCTGTTAGAAGCTCTGAAAACAGAGGTAAGATTCTCTTTATTAGGGTATACATCACATATTTTTGTTTAACATTTTTTTTTAATGCGACATAAATAAAATTTTGTGATATACAATCAAAAAAAACCGGTTGCGTAAATCATGTCCAAGTGACTACACGAAAACGTTGACTCCTATTATGAAAGCGTCGACAGAGCAAAGTGCAATCTATTTTCATTCACTCAGCAATAAAAAAAACAAATTTGCTAACGTTTTGGCACCAAGGTTACTATTAATACCCATTAGCTGCATGATATGGAAACATATCTTGGTGTTTTCCTACCTAAAATAAACATCAAACTCCAAGTTTTTTTACAGGCAGTTGCGTCAAATGCCATCGCACAATATTTTGTTGTTTTTTTAAAGTATTTGCCAAGAATTTTTACAAAAGTAAAAAACATTCTAGAAAAAGGGAAATACACAATACGAATATAATAATGAAATATACATTTAATTCACTTCAGCTTTATTTTATGTAGTCCCCGGTAACGCCCCGAAAAGATAGCTTAAAATACATGAATTTGGTGGACGAAAACTATCGTGTCACCGCCAATAGTTTAATCTCAGCTGTCGGGTGGGAATACATGAGAACAACGCCTTCGTCGTCGTTGGCAAAATACAACGATAATGAATCTGCTACCCAAGGAGGATTTCATTTGGTAAACCCAACAGAGCAATGGTTTCCAGGTAATCAATGTTTGCATATTCATATTGCCCCAGTCGAATTCGTACAATTTTACGACTGTACTCACTAGTAATATTCTTCCGACAGTTTCCGTATGTTTAAAATTCGTTTACGCTGTAGGTTTACAAGAAATCCGTGATCGACTATCGAATTGGGATTGGGTGTACGGGAAGACGCCCAAATTTACCTTGAACCGCTCGTTCCCAGTTCCCCGTCACCTGAGGAACAACACACAGGGTGCCTATCCTGATATAAACATCACGATGATTGTGGAGAACGCCCGAATTGAAGACGTAACGATGTACGTACCCCCGGAACTGTTGAAGAACGGATGCAGCGGGGAAATTAAGATATTCCCCAACATGAAGGGGCGAAAATTCACAGAGGACGCCCTGAAATTTTTAGAAGACTATTTCAAGGATGCCGTTTATGCGGACGATAAGGACCGTTTCGTTTCTGATTGCGTGAAACAAGTTATGACGTCCGTTTAGATAAGAGGTTTAACAGAAAGAAATATATATTTTACACTGATAATAACAGTTTTTCTTTGTGTAATTCTTTTTAAGTGATAATAGATATTAGTTTGAATAACGTTATCATATACCATTTGGCCATAAGTATTTGCCCGCGCATAAGTTAAATATTGTGATTAAATTATTAATTAAACAGTAAAAATAATTTATTGTAGTATTAAAAAAATACTTTTCTAAGTAAGTTCTAACAATGTTTTAGTCGATTTATATTTAGAAACGTCGTCCTATTGGAAATTTCATTTAAAATCGTGCATAACGGGTGATTCTAAATTATCATGCCGCTTACAGCTGATGTTTTGGACTGTATCAGTGGTGGCACCAAAAGGAATCTAAAATACCTCTTTAATTGTAAAAAAAAGTATATATTTTTTTACCTGATCCCTATTTTTACTAATAAACTTGTATAGTCTTCAGACTTATTTTATGGAATTTTAATACAAAATCAAAAAAGATGTCTCTTTGTAGATTCACTCTTTAAATAAAGTATTCTTGCAACAATTATTTTGAATCGCCCGTTATATTGTCTTAAACGGTGCTCCTTTCATTCAACTTACCTATTTGTGTCTTTAATACGTTATGCGAAAAATAATATCTTGTAGGTTAAAGTGAGGAAATAACTTTTAGCTCGTGTAAAAAAAATAACCAATTTATATTTCTTATATCCTTTGTGCGAATTTTTACCATATACAACGTGACGCATTAGTGTGGCAAAGTTCGATATATCCCCTTAAAAAAGTTATTTACGAAAATTGTAGACAGCCTTCAACTTAACATTATTTTCATATATACAATCTGTTTCTTATCACCACGGTGAACCAAACATACGTTTTCTTAAATGGAACATCCTATATATTATTTCAGATTTAGATTAAGCCCATGCCTCACACCCCCAATATACAATTTCATTGAATTATACAGCGTGCTTCAGAAGTTATGGTCAATTTTATATGCAAATCACTGTAGGTTCAAGGTCTTGTATACTGGAAACAACACGGTCTGAAATTTTTTTTTACAAACACAGATTTTTGTTATTGGTCCACTATTATAGCAACGTGACATTTTTCAAAATTGTCAATACTGAATACAGGGCGAGTCAAAACTGAAATACATGAATTTCTCAATTATTTTTTATGGATCACCCTGTATTTTATATCATAAAAAGAAAGAATAGTTTAGTTACTTTCATTTTTATTAAGCACTCTCTATATCTAAAGTCAGGCCCGCAAGATGTCCTAACTGCTGCAGTGTTTGTACGAATGTCCAGGTTAAACTTTTCAACACTTTTTTTTCAAATGGAACTTTAGGTCAACGTCTATTCAAAATGTGGATTCCCATAATCACGTTCGGTTATACGACTTGATAATGGGAATCCAGGTATTCTCGAAACACGTGTCGTCCCGAATTAATTAATAATTTGTACGGGAGGAGTAATCCGAATAGCGTGTTTACAGTATTAATTGAATAGAATACATTAAAAATTAATCTGGCTGTCTGGCAACGCACTTTGTTGAAGCAGTTATTTAAACTTAATTACTTGGGTATTAAGATGTTCCATTGTATGATAAACTTGCATTGAGCAAGTACAAGAAAATCAGTTAACTACATACAAAAAAATTGATTTTAGTGATACCATTGTAAATGTTACGAGCAGGGGATTGATTGCTTCTTATCAGTTTTTCAATGTGTGCTGGTTTCTCTTCTGTTTCAGGCAGCATATAATGTATGTATATTTATATAAGTATCTTCCTGCAAGCAAATTCTAACAGAAATAAACTTTTTCTACTTCAACAATACTTTTTATTTTTGTACCAAATCGGTTTGTTCTGCAGTATATGGCATATATATATAATATATATGTACATACATTCCATATACAATATGAAAACCATTAGCTATTTCCTGATGGTTCACAAGAATTAACCATATCATTTATTTTTAGGATAGTTGACGAAATCTTGTCAATTTCTTTTTGTTGCGAGAGGATTGTTATGTTGCTAGGGTATGTGTTTCTTGATATTATTATATTTTTCTTTTGTATTACTATGATAATATATTGTATTATAATTACAAGAATACCTAATATATTTTGACACTTACCTTGACTGTAACTTTTCGCCGAGTTATGTTTATGTTTATGGCCGTACTTGTATTGGAACTGGCGTCCGGGATTGTTTGTTCCTCGCACTCCTTATCTTAAGGTAAATGCATCGTTTCTCCGAATACGCATCCTTGTTGATGCTACACAAGGCGAATCGAAATAAAAAAGCACTGTATAGTATTAACTATACAACGTATAATGTACAAATCCGTCAAAAGGGATTTTTTTTCATTAGAAAAGAAAATTAAATTTTGTCCTACGAAAATTATTTGGTCCGGACCTTAGGCGATGTATCGTTCGACAACCTGCTAAATGTGGTGTATAGCAATGAATACATTGGATTGATTGTTCTTTATTAGTAAAAGTTTTATTGTACCTTTCATGCCGACATCAAAGGCGACTTTCACCTTTGATGTTTTTGCGGTGGTGTACGAAGTTCACCGAACTTTGTCTCTGAATAAAGGAAGGTCAGTGGGCCAGTATAATAAAATAAGAATTTGATATAGGAAATTTTATAACAAAAAAATGTGTTTTTGTTAAATATGAACGTACCTTATTTCTCAAGAAAATTCTATCGTTTCTTACGCCTAAACCCGTGAATGTTTATTTTTATACTGCGCCTTTCGTAATTAGATGTGCGTGTAATTGAGAGAGATTTTGAATAAAAACCTCGAAACACAAATCACTAAAAATTTACAGCGGTAGTCAGGCTACTTTTAAAGCATTGGAGGCACTCAAATGCCACTCTAAACTGATCTGGAGCTATAAAACTATACTGAACATAATAGGGGCGTCCAATAAACTAACCCTAATCTGGGTCCCGGGTCACCCCCTCATTCAGGCTAATAAGGCAGCCGACGCCCTTGCAAAAGAGGGGGTTGCAGGTTGTTTCCAAGGTCCAGAACCGGCAATTGGCATATCAATTTCGATAACCAAACGACAAATTTGCTTCTGGTTAAAACAGAAAGTACT
>JARFOC010000330.1:421730-448147 GCA_031763485.1 Osmoderma eremita | reverse complement strand
TCCACAATAGGACCAAGCGGCCGAGGTGGAAGGAGTTATCTATAACCCGGCGGATGACATCATTTTCCCAAAAATAATAATAAAAAATTAGATCTGAGGTTATCTCTGTCTCTTAAATTTTGCACAGTATTCCTAAGCCATGTATGCGATAGCAGTTACTGATGTAAATTAATCATTCAATTCATGGGAGGTATAGCGATGCATTTTTATACGGCGTAACATGTTTTCGATACAGGGACCCATATGATGACACAAACTGTAGTAACAGCTGAACGAAAATGAAATATTGTGCGCCATCGCACCCGGCGCATATAATTTTTTTTTGTTAAATAATGTAAACATACGTTATTTCTCAAGAACATTCTATAAAGTTGATATTTTCTTATTACGTTGATAAGAAGAATCTATCGTTTCTTATGCCTAAAGCCGTGAATGTTTGTTTTTATACTGCGCCCTTCGTAATTAGATCTGAGGTTATATCTGTCTCTTAAATTTTGCACAGTATTCCTAAGCAATGTATGCGATAGCAGTTACTGATGTAAATATCATTCAATTCGTGCGAGGTATGGCGATGCAATTTTATACCGCGTAACGTGCACTCAATACAGGGATCCATATGACACAAACTGAAGTCCCAGCTGAACGAAAATGAAATATTGTGCGCCATCACGCCCGGCGCATATATATTTTTTTTTGTTAAATGTGAACATACGTTATTTCTCAAGAACATTCTATAAAGTTGATAAGAAGAATCTATCGTTCCTTTGGCATAAGGAACCCGTGAATGTTTATTTTTATACTACGCCCTCCGTTACCTCTGTCTCTTAAATTTTGCATAGTATTCCTAAGCAATGTATGCGATAGCAGTTACTGATGTAAATATCATTCAGTTCATGCGAGGTATAGCGATGCATTTTTATCTTTGATTGTTATACAGCGTAACGTGCATTCGATACGGGGATCAAGATGACACAAACTGTAGTAACAGCTGAACTAAAATGAAATATTGTGGGATTGATTAATTTTCTTTTTTCTGTGCCGTATTGAGTACAGTTACCTTAGAAGTGCAAACTGAAAAAGCTTAATCACCGATGCCCCCGCTCATGACTGAATTTAACGTCCCCGGAATAAACTGACGTCATCCGATGAGTAGGGTAAAGGTATATAAATAAAATTATACAAGTCGGTATTTACATATTATTGTCGCGCTGAATCTTGTGTCTTTCTAGACGATTATAAATCTTTGTTTACCTACATACACATAGTAGCACGGAAATATGACCTTGAAAAAGATTAAATCGTCCTCAGCCGTTTACGGGCAGGTATTAAAATTAACAACACCTAAGTTGGCTACACGAAAATACACAGCTCGCAAATAAGGCATAAATGTAATGTTTTTTTCTTTTTTAAGGAATTGTACATCTCTCTTTAATATGTTATCTTATTACATAGGTATTATATACTTACATACATATAGATATGAACATATTTATTTGTATGTAAATATGTATGGAAGTCTACTTCTCGCGGTTATTAATAACCCATTACAAACTTTGATACCTCTACAACACTCCGTTTATGATAACTTAATCCACTACTAATTAAATGCGATACATGCACAAAAACACATGGCAGGAGACTAAATAATAATAAAGTGAAATAAATAAGTGTACATAAGCTGAAAAATAAAGTTTGTACGCACTTTTATCTATTCACCGTTTTAATATACTTAAACCGCACTAAGAATATCCATACCACAGTCACATATATATATATATATGTGTGTGTGTGTGTGTGTGTAACCTCTCACCCCGTCTGTCCGTCCGTCTAACGACGGGAGATCAATCAGTCAGTAATTTTTTTTACACTATACCTAATAATCTCCGTAAAACGATGGTGATTTGGTGAACGGCAACGCGTATAATTCCAGAACCAGATGCAGGTGACGCCATTGATGGCTTCGCTCAACTACCAGGCGTTCGGGACAAGCCAGCTTCGGCAAGAGTCGCTTCCACCATACGCTTATGCTTACCTACCAATTCCGGCAAGTCGTAAGCGATTGCCACGTCCAGTCTATTAATAGGACATCCCCGGAAGTAAGTGCAGGTAGCCGATAGTTGTTGGAAATCGTACAGCGGATTCAGTCTGAAGAAATCGCGATAAACATCGGGATCTGGAAGGTCGTATCTCGAGATGTTCGTTAGAGTTGACAGGCCCTCGTAGATGTGATAGTCCTGCGGATGCTCGATGATGGTGTCCGAGACTTGTTTCCTGTTTCCGAACACTGACTTGTGGTTGTAGTACGTGGTGAGGTAGCAATCCACCATTTTGGCGTGATTCCGAACGCGTACCTGAAATGGTTTTTACATCAATTCACAATTTTTTGTCGTCAGAATGACCTGAATCAATACCGCACACATTGAATTTAAAACTTACAGCAAATCTTCGCGCACTGGCGATCTTGTTTTCGATACGTTTATCGATGGCAGTCCGCAGGTCTCTTAGGAATGCCCTTTCTTGAGCTTGCAGTAATCTAATCGGTGCCCCAGTTTCGTACGGTCTTGACCATAAAGAGGTCGTGTACATGGCTGGTGGTTGCGCTGACGACATCAACGGCGATATGTTCCAGATCAAGGCGCTCTGCACTCGCATTAATTCTTCTGGTTTAACTTGATCAGCTTTGTTTAATATTATACGTGTCTATAAAGAAGAATAGCTTGTTTAGTAATAATATTTGCAATAATATTTGTATAAATAACTAACCTGGTGTTCTCTACCCTTTAATTGGTCGAGTATTGCTTCAGTTTCTGGTCCAACATCCAATTTCGACGGATCATAAGTCAAATAGATAATATCTGCTCGATCGATGAACCACTGGCAAGCATCATTGAAGGGGAACACCCTAGATATTTGTTTTCTCACCTCCAAAATCCCCGGAATTTCCACAATATTTATCTACAACCATATTACATTTGGAAGTAAAGATGCAAGGACCGTGGAGTAGCACAATGAACACACTGTATTGGATTACTCCTCCCGCACAATATATTGATTAATTGGGGATACGTGGTTTCCAATCGTCAAGCGTCAATCCACATGTCCCGAATTCATCAATATATTCTGCGGGAGAAGTAACCCGATACAGTGTGTTTATCATATTACATTTTGATTTTCGTATTATAGTATCAACCGAAGTATCCCCACCTTTTGCAATAGCTTCTGTGGTAATTTCGTTCCGCGTAACCTCTCCTCCAAACCCTGTCCAAATTTTTGCAACCCTGAGAATGTAAAGTCGGCAGCCATCTGCGTTCCGTCCAATACTTCTGCCTCTTCCCCGTACATGAGGATATTAAAATACGCTGGTGAAGGTTCCGCTCCTATTCAAAATGTATAAGAAGCAACTACTACGAAACATCTCACACGTTGTTACTCACCTGTCCGTAATGAGTTCTCGCTGTATTCATTTTCGATTAGATAATTGATTATTGACGATTTACCTCCACTCCACGGTCCCATAAAGAGCACCAGGGGTTTAGAAAATATTTCAGCATCACCGTAGTGTCTATTACTCAAGTCCCTGTACTTATATAGGGTTTCCAATGGTTTAATGGCGCTCTCGTACAATCTTTTCAAATCTCTTAGTGTTATTTCCGCGATACTGTTGAGGATCTTCTCTGATTGCGTATTTTCGTCGTCTAATTTGAGCAACTGCCTGATGTGATCAGTAGGTCTCAGGTTATCGGGAATCTCGTCTTCGTAAACTAATTCTTCTTCGGGAAGGGTCTCTTTCACTTCATCACCTTCTTCCTGTTTCACTTCATCCTCATTTTCATCGCCAGCCGTTTCTTCTAAGGCTTCTTTTTCACTCATCTCTTCTTGACTTTCGGTAGTTTCTGTGACGGCGTGGGATTCCACCGTTTCTGGTACGTCTTTTATGGCTGCCCTATCTTCTTCTATTACCTCCTCTGTTTCTTGACTTTCGTTTTCTGTTTCATCTTCCGCTGCTTGCACATCCCTCCGCACGCGACTACCATCGTCCTCGTCGCTAGTTGCTTCGCCCGCCTCTGCGACAGCGTCAGATTGCTCATTTTCGCTAGATTCTTCTTTCTCTTCGGTTGATACTTCATTAGCGTCCGGAGACGTTTCTGAGTGATCTTCGACTTCGGCACTCTCTGTATTTTGTTGTTCTTCTATTTGTTCTGCTGATTCGTCACTTGCTTCCGCACTCGTTTCTTGTTGAGTGACGATTGTGTCTACAACGTCGGCCTCGGCGCTTTCCTGGGAGGCTTTGTCTTTTTCCTCGCCTTCATTTTCTATTGATTCTTCTTCTTTCGATTCCACCTCCGCTGACTTTGTTTCATCTTCTTCGTTAGCTTCTTCTACCGAATTCGCTTCTTCCGATTGCGTTTCTTCTTCCGATTGCGCTTCCTCCGATTTCGTTTCTTCTTCCGATTGCGTTTCTTCCGATTTCGCTTCTTCGTGGCTTGCTTCTATTTCGCTGCTTTGTTCGTCTTCACTTTCTTTGTCTTGTTGTTCTTCCGTATCGTCTTGATTTGGTTCATCTTCTATTTCTTGCGAGTGTTCTTCCTCATTTTCTCCTTCTGCTTGTGTTTCTTCTTCACTTTCTCCTGCTTCGTCTGCTCCTTCAGTCTCAGTTTCTTCAGTTTCCACGCCTTCTGTTTCCTGTACTTCTACTTGTTCTTCTTCCTGCGTTTCTTCTGATTCAGCACTTTCAGCTTGCTAAAGGAGTGTTTATTTAAGGAAAAATACTTGTTCATAAACCTACACCTTCAATACTTACTTCATCGTCCACCTTAACATCTTCTTCGGCCTTTTGCTCTTCGGACGCATCGTCTTCTTGTTCAGTCTGGAAGATAACCGTTAAAATTCGTCGATTTTAAGCTTCTCCTGCGAAAATTTTACCTCTTTTGAATCGGTTACTTCTTGGCTCTTATCTTCGACTTCCGTACTTGCACCCTCCACACTTTCCTTATCCACTTCGGCTTCGTCCTCGTCATCTCCATCACTTTGCTCGTGATCAGAGTCGTCGACAGTGACCTCTACGGTGGAGTTTTCCGCTTCTTCGCTCGGTTGCTCTTCACTTTCGTCCGGAGCTGCCTTCTGTTCGGCGGCTTCCGTCGTTTCTAGCTGCCTCAGAGCCTTTTCGATGTAAGGTCGACATTCTGATTCTGACGGGCCTTCAGACTCTACCCCACCTTGCACCGCTAAATATACGTATTTTAATATGTATTTATGCGTGAAATCCGTTAAAAAAACGAATGTACAGAAACTCTGTATATGTAGAGCACGCAAAAACGGTGATATTAAAATAAATATGACTGAAATGCACGCAGCATAAACCTCGTCATCTATATACAGGAGTATTTCGAAAAATATAAAACGAATTACCCGGGCAGGACTAATTAGTGCATCTCCAGTCCGAGTAACTTCATATTCCGATCCCCACCGAACAAAATCCAATCATAAAATACTTTTGTCCAATTACCGATGGCGCTATGCAAAACTGATTATTATAATTACTAGAAATAGAAGCCATAGATTTTAGTTCCGTGTAAAACGGTATACGTTCATTCTAAATTTAAACACCGCGGAGTCTAGGGAAGGTGTTTCTGGCCAAATGCCGATGCTTTCGTCAATTGCACTGGATACACGATTACATATATAGATCAAGCGAAAAAAAGAGAGAATATAAATTCGACGAATATTTTATAGACATTTTTATGTATGTATGCGTTATTTATCCAAGACAATTCCCTTTTTTTATTTAACAAGCGTTGTAACACGATCATTAAATCAACGCGTGCCCTAATTTTTTTTCTGATTTGCAACAGATACGTTTAGTATCATCTTCACATTATTTATATTTAACCTATTTGGCGATTTATCGCAGATGTATAGATAGATATGGAATCCAAAAATAAGTTGGAGAGAAAAAAATCGCACGTTCCATACTCCTGGCATGCACGTTTATAAATTTTGTTACATAACGTTGTGATAGATAGATATTAGTTGCATGGGCGAGGGTGGTCTATGGGAAATAGTCCAATCTCGGCATAACATAACCTCAACCCACGCAAGTTGGGCAACTATGTGATAAAATTCCTATATTTGTAACACTTTTTTTTCTGAGTAACACTTTATTTCTGAGCGCGAAGGGTGGGATTTTTTTTCAAAGACCTACCCTGCAAGGTCGCGGCGAGGCATAGTATCCCCAGAAACAGAAACGGCCTACAGGATATCCGGTAGACCTCCATGGCTTCTCTTCACTGCACCAGTCACATAAACTCGCACCGACTGTCTGGACGACGTCCCGTTCCGTCGCGATGCTATACGGCAGCGTCGAATCCGACCTTGTGTAAGTTATACTTTCTAATATTCATTCAAATAGCAGTTATTTTTACTTTACGCTTTATTTCGATTTCGAAATTCGCACAAAATAGTCGCCGACTGAGTTTTTTTTTCGAAAAGAAATCGTCTAGATAAGCAACGATTGCTGTTTATTGCAGTTTTTAGCAAAGTGTAGCACTAATTTTTCGCTTGCAACTAAATAAGTTCTGTCAAAAAAAAACAAGGAGAAACGCAGCAGCCATGTAGACAAGATACCTCGCCAAATGGCGAAGAAAGAGCAGGAAACTTGTGTTAATAATTCTGTATTCACGTCCTCTGTTACATTTCAAATTACAATTTTTTAATATGTTAGAAGAATAGAAAGGAGCTCATGCACAGGTACAATTAAATAAATCAATCGATGATACACATATTAAAAATAGTTTTTTTTCTACGCTGCTTCATTTTGAATTAGACTTCTAATGTATTGACGATCTTCTGCTTCTTTCGGATTCAACGTAAACCACACTCCGATAGCACATCTAGTGCCTCTAGTGACGGCTTTTACTGCATGAAGATTTTCAACGCCAGAAGAGAATGCTACCATTCTTCCACATTTGGGTTTTACGATACCCTAAATTAAAAGAAATCAACTTATAAATTAATTGCTATTAAGTGTCTATATTTTATACACTTTTTTCCTTCGACCGGCCAAAAAAGTGCATAAAATGTAGACCCTATACTTATAACAAATTTTCTGTTGCACGTGATTAACCTCACCAATTTTAATAATTTAGAAGAAAGGTAGACATATTATGTGATAATGAGAGTCCGTATGATAGGCTTTCGAGTCCCTAAGGAATGACAGGCTGTGGTGTCATAGTTAGCCATTTCAGTACACTAGGACTACAACGTGGCCCCAAAATTTGACTTCCAGGTACTCATTTTTACAGCCCGAGTCGAGGTGTGGACAGAAACACGCCAGTGATGTTATGGCGGGACCGAGAATCGAACCATAAACCTTCAGATTCATAGTTTAGTCATCAACCCACTACAGCCTAGATAGAATATATCTATTTCTATAGTTTAGCTAATTTGCATTTATCTTTATTTAAAAAAAATGTAAACAACCTAGGCATACCATAGTGCTTGGGATAAATGCCATCAGATAGTCCGCTTAAATCTTAAAGAATGGTCTTTGAATATTTAAGCAAAATATCAGGGCTTAAAGAAGAATGTAATAATGTTCCCTTCGTCCTCTAGAACCAATTAAAAAATGTATACGAGGGATGCCTTTTATATTTCGGGAATACAGAACAGAAACTAAAATTAATCATAGTACATAGCTTTATTGGTTTTCAAAATATTCTCCATAAAGATCAATACACTTTTGGATGCTCTTGAACCAGTTTTCGAAGCATTTTTTCCACTCCGAAGGTACCTCCAAAACATGCATTTTGAAAGCATTTCAGCCGTCGAAAAACGTTAACCACGTAATTTTTGTTTGATGTGCGGAAACAAAAAGAAGTCATTGGGTGTCAAATCAGGGCTGTACGCCGGATGACCCATCAATTCAACTTTTTCAGTTGCCAAAAACTCTCTTGTTTCAGCTGATGTGTGTGAGAGCTCGCATTTTCCTGGTACATAATGATCCGTCTTCGGCGATTGGTTTCCCTTATTTTTTCCGAATACTTCTGGCACCATACAGAATTGACCGTCCGACGTTCCACCAATGGTACAGTTGCCACATGTACGGTTTTTTCGAAGAACAAGCGACCATTTGCTTCAAAGCACTTCGTGCGCGAACAACTTTTGTTGGATTTGCCTCACCTTGAAAGACCCATACAGTCGACTGCTGTTTACTCTCGGGCTCATAGGCATGGATCCATGATTGTTACGATGTCATCGACATGTTTTGAAATCCCGTGATCGTATTTTCGAAGCATTTCGTTCTACCAATCCACACGAGCCTTTTTTTGACCGATTATCAAATTATGTGAAATCCAACGCGAACAAATTTTTTTGACAGCCAAATGTTGCTGCAATATTGAATGTATGCTGGTCCCACTAATACCTAACGACACCTCAATCTCGCGATATGTCACATGGCGATCTTGCAAAATCAGTTCACGCACAGCATCAATGTTTTTCGGAACAAAGGCATCCCTCGTACATTTGACAACAGTGATTCAAATACAATTTAAGTATGTAAGGATCTTTTGACATGCGCAATTTGTTTTAAAATTTGTATGAAGCAAATAATCCTGAGTCAAAATAAGTACATATTATATAAAGAAGACGCAGGTGGAGTTAAGTTGATCGATGCAATATAACTATTTGTTTCACTACCAAATTGTTCTTTGGTAATCCTTATTTATTTATTTTATTATGAAAATATGAAAAACATAGATGGATTAACAAATTGTGTTTGCTCATGCCCTGAATTAGATAAATTGTATGTGAACTCCAATGTGGTGTTACGATCTCCAAATAAAAATTTAAGTAAAAATTTGCCACGTGCAGCCTTTCCTCAAATCTATATACACACCCTGTAGCTATCCAATTTCCCCATTTTTCTGTTCGTGACATGTATGTGTTTTAACATTGATGAGGTTAATCAATTTTTAATTAGTTTTCGTGGCTGCAAAGCACGACCCAAATCCAACACCCATCTCACCTGGACTTTATCCCCCTTATAGTCGGATACGAAAACGAATTCACCACCATCAAAGTCGCTATTTAAATATACCACAGTGCTGTAGTCCCTGGAAGTGTAGGAAGGGTAGGCTTTTTCGCAGGTTCCGTTAGGATATAAATTGCAATTATCCGCATGCACGGTATGGCTGAATCCCGTTCCATTTCCTTGGGAACCTATGGATGTGTTGGACATACGATTAGGGAAGACCTAATATGACAACGAAGATACTATCGGAATACCTGCGGCCGCAGATCTGCAAACTAGGTGGGTGTAAGAGAAATACAATTTTGTGGGTATGTCGAAATGTTTTTCTAAGTGATTTTTCGCTTCGTCGGTGGCATGGATGAGGGTTTTCAAATACTTGAGGTCCACGAGTCCTACACCCACTAAAAATTGTAGCCTACTAAGTGCTATACCCCCAAACCATTCCTTCGATGAATGAGGCGCTTTGTTGTTAACGTAACCGTCTCCTTGCTTAGCGAACAATTTCGCCACGTAAATTAGGGACGCGCACTGTTTGGATGTTAATAGATTTTCGGCTATGTATCTTTGAGGTTCGTTAAGCGTTTTAGAGGTGGTGTTCACTACCCGAATTTGAGAGCCCTTTTCCTGTTTAAGAGATAATTTACTTATAATTTAGAGCGTTTCTTATTTATAAACATTTTTAAAGTATCACACCGGCTAATTTGTTTAAAGAAATTCTCCTCTCCGATTCATCCTTGTCATAGATGGAATATTGTACTCGATTAATTTCAGTAGAGGTAACGATAGACTTTTTTTCAATCAATTTCATTTCATCTGAATGTTTGCTAGTTTGGAATTTATGATACGGAATCGAACGATAAGTAAACAAAAAAATATGTGCTAAGAATATAAAAATGCCGCATATTACTAAACCAATTGTCGAACTTGTGAATTTTATTAAATCCCTAGAGCTGAATCACCCACAAATTAAGAGGTTCTCGTAGGATTTTGAAAGTGAATATGGCGTTATTTATAGCCCTGAAATTCTGCTTTTCCTGGAGATGAAACTTATCCTTTTCATTATTGATATCACACGACATTTGAAGGATTTCAATGAACGAAAGGGTAGTGTAGTAGTAGCTGTATTCACAATATGCTAGCAGGATGTGGGGCTTTTGGGGTCTGGAGGCGAATTGTACCAATCGCTTGCATGCGTCACGACATTACCCCATCTAGGGGACACCGGTCAAGACACAAGCCACAGCGACCAACGCAGGGTGGTCGGTAATGCAGTACACTTCACGCTCGGACAGTACATGGTCTCGCTAGAATGACTGCGTATGTTCAGTATCAGTTAACATTGAAGAACTCGTTGCATAAAAGCAGTGTCAAGTATCACACTAAATGCGGGGAATATGAACTTTTTTCAATAATAACGTAATTTATACGCAGATTCATCACTGTGTAGTACATTCGTAAATATACTTTACATGTTTCTAAAGGGTTGAATTAATAAAAGACGGTAGGTATTTTATTAATCAATAGGTTGTCGCGGCAGAAAATGGGTTGCCCAACACTGGACTAAAGTACGTATATGTTTCTTTTTACCCAGAAATCCATGAATATCAGTGAATATCCTATAAATATATTTTTTATACTAAACGTCCAAATGTAAGAAGAAAAACAATAATACTTTTCAAAAAAAAACCCACTAATCTTAAGATAGCCGTGATGTTAAACATAACCGTGTTTATGTTTAACATTTGTAGAACGTACCTACAGGAAGAAATAACAATTTCTTTCAAAAGAACCGTCGGCCTGGTACACATTATTAAATTTTATTATACAGATCAGTTCGCTCAGGTAGATACGTTTACCACCACACGAAGGTATATCGGACGTTTTCGGCTACATCTCATAACAGATCTCACTGAAATCTCTTTGAATCTGAAATCCCTAACTAAAATTATGTGTCATCTGTGATTAAGCTGTGTTAGGTGTTCGTTGTCATTCTCTCGGTCACCTTAATCGCATCCAAATATTATTTTGAGCGATCCGAATGATATGAAATAAATACTGTCCTACAGACTCTCCTACTGATGACAATAAAGCTACTAAATATATAATAATTATATTTTTTTATCTTTGCCTTATAGTGAATTTTATTGGTATTAGAATATTATATTAATCATCATCACATTTTACTTCTATGTTGAATAGTTACCCAGCTTATAATCATTTATATGTGAATAATTATAAGCAACAATTTTTCGTTGCGTTAGCGGAGAGAACTAAAGACAAAACCCAGGGCTCCCTTGCTGCGTCCTGGAGACCTACGTCCTATAGCCATCTCATTTGTACGCATCGCTAAAGTAATATTCTGGGGCTGTCACCTGTCAAGTATGACGGGAAGCATTTCATGTATGCTGTGTGTGTTAAAAAGTAGTTCCCTTTTTTGCGTATACCTTTCAAGATCTTTTATTTTTTAAGCTGTCTTGTGATTAGTAAGAGGGAATTATTATTTTAGTATGTTTGGCATTTAATTCATAATCAATGGCACACCACTGCTGATAATGGCCCTGTTCCAACTGGACTCGCCGACTATCAGGTGGACGTCAGACGCATACCCATTGCACAATTTATACGACATAAAGGCAATACATTTATACAATGCGCATGCCTCTGACGTCCATCTGACAGTCGGGCAGTCCAGATGGAACAAAGCTAATTACAGTTGCACACTAGCGCGAACAGGCAGTGGTGAAGATTCGATACAACTTTCAGTCACTTATCTCAGTTACTCGGTTACTTATCTATGCTTTCAGTATAACTGCAAGTCTCAACGAGATCTGTTGTGTATACGCTGTAAATACTATTCCGTAGTTCTGCGTTTGTTTTAAAAATGTTGCTTACGTCGCGAAAACCACCAATATTGGACAAAGTTGCACAATTGACAGCAGACATTTTACGGAAGACTCAACGGTAAATGTTTATTGCAACAGTACATATTACAATATATTTCTGACCAATTATTTTATGTGTAAACTTTTATCCGCCCGCCACTGGCTGTTGGCGCACCTCACAGAACACCACTAATAACACTGATTCGAATTGTTATTAGTGGTGTTCTGTGAGGTGCATTCTCCCAGAGTGCTACGTCTGACATTATTTTCCTTTGTGGTTTTCTGCTGAGGATGGCAACTTCGTATTTAGAGTTTCATTACTCAACAAAGTGTGCTAAGGGTATTTTTTATTTTAAATTTTTACTTACTGTATAATCATTATCTTTATTTCTATTATTATTGTGTATTTCGCCTGTAAAGATTGACGTGTCCCGAATTAATTATTATGTTGTTAACGCACGTCGAGCTAAAAATGATTCATCGCCAGGTGTCTGGACGCGACTGTACTTTTTAGTGTAATTATGTCCTAATGGCTATATTTTTGTTGAGTAGGGTAGGTTAATGTTGGAGCGAATTGTTTTCCTTCAGAGTGCTTAGTTTGTCAGTCAGTTGTCAGTTTGGAAGTCAGTACGTGAATAAAATTATAGTTAAAGTTGGTTGGTGCGTTATTGTGTTTAAAAAATACGTAGATTTAACAATTTTGTGCGGCCCTGGTAATCCGACCCGTGTGCTTATTGTATTCCGTCTGGTAAGCAAAAAGGTTAATTCCAATTGTAAATATAACTTTCAGGAATACGTTAATCGAAACCGTCAATGCGTGTTTTTTGGGCAACTTGTGCGCTCACTTTCTGAACAGAATTATAGTTGACAATAGAGCATGTGCTACTTAAAAATCTGCACGGTAGAATGCATACACTTTTTGACACATTTTGTGAACGACATTACGCGAAAAAAAGCTTGTATAGAAGATCGAACAGAAATTTGGACGGCATTATGTGTCCTGTCAAGTTTGAAATATGAGATTTGGCGCGGTAGTCGGTTTAGTTGTGTTCCAGACCACCAGAGGGATAGGCACACAATTTTAACGTTAAGTGCCCCTGCTATCCTTACTATATTATCTCTAATTAAAATGTTCGAAGAAAGGATGTACTATTATGACGGTGTAATATATAAAGTAATTGAATCAAATATATATGAATAAATATGAAATTATTAATATTAACTGATCTATCATTCTTTAATTTCACCCTAAAAGTGAATATATATACTATTATTACTACTAGTATCTAAAGCCTAGATATCTAGCGGCTATGACAAGGGGTTATGCTGTCACTACAAATTATAAGCAAAACTTACCGGTGACTATTTTTTTATGCATTTAGTTTAAAACGAGGGTATATAGTGCCGGCTAATCACCGGTAAGTCTGCTGAATGCGACCATTGTTAGAAAAATTATTCTGTATGTAGCCAGGCGTCCTAACATGTATAATAAAATACAGTAGTAATAGTAACAACTTTTTCTATTGAAAATAGCTGAAAGAAATCACACTGAACGAAATCCATTTCTACTTCACGTTTTAAAATGTAACGGGTAATTGTACGTTTTAGTACTCCCAGTTTGAAAAATTCTGACACATGCGCAGAAGGTGCCAAGAAATAGGTAACGTTGTCAGATGTATATTATTACTGGTCAGCGCCGTAAGCGGTATGAATGGAAATTACATGCATTTGAATTTTTCAACAGTTATATTTTATCCATTGTACGATAGGAATTATTCTAATTATAATATTGTTGTTAAATTACCTTTTTGTTTGTTGAGTATTTATTGGTGTTAAAATATTTTTTCCTCAGTTTTAGCATATTTATTTAGTTTACCATGGCTGGCAGAATTGGTATAGTACCGGCGGTAATCTTAACCGAGAGCCAAATTATGTACGATCAGGAAATTAGGGCTGAGAGAGTTGTTTAGGGGATCTTTGTTAACATGTATTTATTGCCTCGTGAAGCACCATTTACTAAAGAATTCTTGTTTTTGGCGGGAATGTGAAATCCCAATGTTGACATATACAGAACTAGGCAACCCAACACGCACCTGTTTCATGTCATGTTGACCGTGTTTTTGAAAGCGTACGAACAACTATTCGAATGCTCGAACACGGGAAAAATCGATGCAACAGTCAGGAAGTTTGCGTTTGGTTAATTGCTTAAGCACTAATGAATCGATGTGATAACCCACACTTTCGAGGTTATTAGCACTTTAAAAGTAATGAATTGGGTAGACGTCCATTTCCAATCTTGTTCGAACAAATTGCGTTCAAACACCCTCATTCAGTGTTTTTAAAGCGTACGAAAAACTGTTTCAGCGCTCAAACACGTTTAAAGCATTTTAAAACAAATGGATTGGGCAGATGTCTGAGCAATTTTTAATCTTGTTCAAACAAATTGTGTTCGAACGTATGAATCAGTTTAAAAACACGGCACTACAATAGCCAGCTTGAATCAAATTTTTGATACTTTTACAAATGGGATAAATTTAATCGATCCTCAACATAGGTGACTCGCAGGACCTTTAAAAAACATTGTAGATTATCTTGTAAGTAGAACTGCTTTCCAGGCTCGCGCTCCGAGCACTCCAGAGCACCCTAGAACACTCCCATTTACTCGTTTGTGTTCCAGATTCAAAATGTTTCTTACTCTAGATTTACCTACCCCTTTCTCCTCAAGCACCTATAAATTTATCAGAGCTTAACACTCTTACGGGGCGGGGCGTGCGTACGCGTACTATGTTCCAAGCTGTTAGGATGCCGGGTACTCCAGAACAAAATGTTCCAGAGTATTTTGCTCTCGCCTGGAAAGCAGCTTAGGTAGTAGAAGTAATTTATGTATAGCGGATATTTTAGCTAGGTGAATTAAGCGCGCGTATGATCACCATAACGCGATTAAAATACATCCATTCTCAATCACACGTGTAAGTACAATAAGCGGCAAAATGAAACCAACTAACGCTTTTATGTATAAAAAAGAGGTTTATTAGGATTTATAAAACATTATAAAAAAATCATTAACAATTATATTACAAAAGAGAGTTTGTTAATAGAGTATAAGATAGATAAGATGTATGGTGCGCTCCCAAATTGATCGACTGTACACTCATTCATTCAATAAACCTAAAGTGTGCGCAGCATGTACCGAAGCACTAGGCGGAATCAGTAGTCAGTGCTTTGCTTTTTTCAATTGTCACAGGTGAATCCTACAAGTTAAATTGAAATAAATTATTAACACCGCATGCTAACCCAACGGCAGAAACGTTTTAGTTTAAATAAATGTGTAACTAAGTGCTATGTTGCAAACAAAAGGGTGGTGGGTGATTATAGAGCATTAGTCGAATATTAGATGGTACAATAGTTACTAAAATACCTCGGCTTGCCCGGCGAGTTTGATTTTCTTAGTATCAAATTCTTGGAAAATAAATTTCAGTAGCTTCGTCTCATAAGCTTCCCTCTTTGTATAATAAACAGCCTCCTAGAACATTTTAAACATATATGACGGAATGACTAAGTATAAGAGCGATT
Organism: Osmoderma eremita; assembly: GCA_031763485.1. Lineage (NCBI taxonomy): Eukaryota > Metazoa > Arthropoda > Insecta > Coleoptera > Scarabaeidae > Osmoderma > Osmoderma eremita. The sequence goes on along the minus strand of JARFOC010000330.1, from coordinate 432,661 downwards.
ACTACCTCTCTAGGTGTAAAAAAATTGTCCTTCACTTCAGATAGTTGCTTGTAAAATTGTAGATTTCGATTCATATCATCATCCTCCGGATAAAACAGTAAGTAGCTAGCTACAGCTTGACAAGCGGCTTTCAGTCTTCCCACTTCATCATATAAATTAAAACCGATAATTACCAAATAAACATAAAAGAGAGACCACTTACATTTATAATATGCGTATTGTAAATAATGATAATGACTAGCAACCAAATCGTCATGTATTTCACCATTTAACGACGACAGCATGCTCCTGCATTTACTTTTACACCTTAAACTATACGTGAAATGATCTATAAAACCAGTAAAGTAATACTAAATAGGTCCAAAAAATTAATAAGTGAAAACTGACTTGCAATCGAGGGTATGAAATCTGGATACCATCCCGGATCAAAAGGACCCTCGCACTGAGCCCTACACTCCTCTTCCGCACGTAAATACGAAACTAGAGACTCTCCCATATTATCCACTACTTGTTTCCAATCTTTCTTATCGTAAGCATCCGCTCCGTGCACATATAAATAGACATAGTCCTACAACTTTGATTTAGAAAAATATCTATGCCGAAAGCATCGACCAATCATTTCCATGCCTATTATCATATAACATTTAGACGATTGCAACTCACTTTGGCTTCATAATTAATGACCTCATTAGAATCAGCTTCTGGATAATTATTCGTGTAATATTTCAAACTAGCTAACATGGATTTATCATCTGGATGTGCGACCAAATAAGTAAATGCAGCTGATGCGGCCTTCAAATACGATTTTATCTATAATGAATGAAAGCTAAAATTAATACCCACCAACATGATAGATAGATATGTACCTGGTAGTAGCACACGTGTAAATATTCGTATGGGGTTCGATTTTCAAACAACTTTTCAGTTTCCTTGTTGATATTGTACGATTCGAATATGTCCTTACGTTGCTTCCTACATTTCACGATACAAAGCGTGTTCCTGATCGACCTCTCAAAAAAATGCAAATCTTCTATATCTTCTTCATACAGGGGTGTTATCGCAAAGGCATCCTCTTTACACTGTATGCGACAACCTTGCAATGCTCTAGTATAGTCCCGGTATCTCTCTAACGCCAACTCGAAATATTTGACGCAATCTTGAAAATTATTTTCCAAATACGCTTCTACACCTTTCTCATACAAGATTGCGCAAGTTTCATTACTACCCTTCACCTGGGGCCAATCGTATAATAAAATAGTCAACACAAAAACAGTGTACACCCGCGATATTTTAATCATGATGACCGCATTTCTGTTTACCACATTAACAGAAACTGATCTTATGGACACTAACGCACATAGATTAATCGTAAAAGATATTATTTTAACCTCAAGAAGTTTACACAACATAAAAAGTGATTTTGTTCATGGTACAGTAACGGAAAAAGATATACGGACAGTGTAAATACAAGTAAAGTTATGTCTGTTCTTACACACAGTTTGGTGACGGTTCGTGATGACGTGAACCAATCCGGCAACAGATTGGAGTCATCGAGAACTGAAATATGTTTTCTAACTGGTTCACGTGATCACGAACCGTCAGCAAATTCCCTGTTGTAACACCGAAGTTGTCCTGTCCGGATATTATTTTTCTTGATTGGAAATCAGTAAAGGAGGATGCTAACTAGCAGATGTTAATGATGTAATCACCGGTAATGACACAGATTAGATGACTACAAAAGCACGTAATAGTCTTTCAATGTGTCATTTTGGTTTCATAATCAACATCACCTATTATATTTTTCTTTTCGACTTTATGCGATTTTTCTAAACTTTATTGTATATTAAAGACAAAGAAACAAAGAGTGTATAGCTAATTGCTGTGTATTTGTGTATACAAGGGTAATAGTAATGTATCTTCACATTTTCATATAAAATACAGTTAACAAATATGTAACAAACTGTACTTATAAATGAAATTATGAAATGCTATTGTAATAATTGGTTATTTCATTATATATAAATGTTCGATCGATTATGCGTAAGTCGTCCTTGCAAACGTCCTTAGTTAGTATTTCTTCCTCTCTCTTTGCATCACTAAAATATATATGGGAAATATTATTTAACTTAAGGTCCAACTGTTAAAGCTCTTACTTTGATTTCGTGATTACGTGGTTAACATTTGGGGTTAAAGCATTTCTTACTATACCTCCCCAAAACTTTAACACCAACTGGTCTAGTGTTGGATCGTAAATAACATTAGATGTGGGGTTGTTCACTTCCTCATATTTATCAAAATAAACCTCGTAATCGTCAAACAAGTGTAATTTTTTCTCAAGTCTCATCTCCTTGTGAAGATCCTCTATTTCTATTGGAAGGGGACAAATGTAATCACCCTTAAATTATAATGGTATAAAACTTGGTTGTTTAAATGTAAAGGCTATAACTTACCTGAGTCTTTATGTTGGAAAATACGTTTTCCAAGCTATGCTTCGTGGCTCGTTCGGTATAGGAATCACCATATTTATCATAATCCCTTAAAAATCTATTCTTTGTCTTTTTAGAAGTGTAAATCATGTCATGTGGAGAATACGGATACATTCTTCTACAATCCACTACGTTTTGTAACCAAGATAGTTTAACAATATCTATTGATCCGTTATAATATTCAAACCTAATATGTTTTTCCCCTGCTATAATACAATACGTATTTTCCCCTTCAGATTTCACCACTTTACCGCCGTTTTCTTTGATTAACTTTTCCACGTCCTCCACTCTGGTCTCAGCAGTACCACTCATAACACAAAATTCGTGATCTTTAAAGATAGTGCTGATTTTTTCATCTACTTCCACGTTAGTATCAACAAATTTAGGTTTAAACTTCTTTGTTTTTTTAAATTCATATTCGATATCTTCTAACTGGATATGCTTGTTATAAAGCTTGTGGACGGGATCACTCGTAGAAGACAACTCATCTAATTCGGTCAGTGTTAAACAATCATGATACGGCTTGTCGAAACGGATTGCTTCGATTCTGGGAAATCTCAGAGTGTATGGAGTTCGAAAGTCTGTATTGGATCTAGGAAGTTTGATTAATTCAGTTGCTCTTACCTAAAACAAATATGTACGAGGATTGCAAATATTGAAAGTATGTACTTGCCGTACCAGGAGAATACATGACTTGTTTGGCGGAATCCAAACATCGGGCTTCATCCTGCCAAAAGATAGGCCAGCGCTTTCATAATTGTCGGCAATTGTTTTTACCCAGTGCGGTTCGAGGCGTTTACGAATCGATTCCCATTCCTCGTGCGATAAGCCAGAAGTGATTTTCGCGAGGGATAAGTACCTTTTCGGAGTTTTGCTAGGGTTTACAGGAAACGGGGCAGATACTCCAACAAGAAACCCTCCAATTCTATTCCCTCTTCCACAGAAACCCCCTAATATAAGCACATCTAAATCAGACATTACCCCTGAGAAGTACTAAAAGTGGAATAAAAATTTGTACGTTGAATGCTATAATCTTACTTCTAATTTCAGTTTCCACCAACCGCCATTTCGTTCGTGTGTGACATAGAATGACTCGGGATCTTTATAAACAATACCTTCTTCCTTTTTGTCCATTGAATCATTCAATGCTTGGATAATATCTTGTTTTGTGTTGGCTTCTATTCTAGTACTGTGTAATATAATCCCAGTACAAGGCGTGAATATACCTTTCAAGATTTGTATACGATCTCGTAATGGTTTATTTACAAGAGCTTCACCATTAAGATATAACACATCGAAAACACAAAAGCAGGGTTGATAAACGGTCGTATCTGTTAAATGCTTAACATCAAAGTTCATCCCTGAAAGATTAAAACCAGATTGTAATGAAGTGTAATATAGTCACATTTGGAAATTTTAAATGATATACCTTTCGAACCAAATTCCTTTGTGGTCTTATTCCAACCCATCATTTCCCCGTCCAATATGATACTTTTAACGTGACCACTGAAAAGACCTTGGAGTAAAGGAGTATACAGCCCTATCTCATAAGATTCTCCATATGTTTTTGTAAAATTAAAACCACCTCTAGAGAAATACTGGAATCTACCATTTTCCATATGGAGTTGGAATCTTTCACCGTCAAATTTTGTTTCGACTATAAGAACTTTATCATCCCTCACTGATCTGAAAAGCTCCTTAGCATCACATCTCTTTGATAACATCGGTCTAACAGGCGTGAATAGCCTAATCTCCATATTATTGACGTTTACACTGTCATCCGTTAAAGTTTCACACACCTAATACATTAGGAATGAATTAAAAATACACTATAGGAAATATGTACGCTTACCGTCAAGAGACTGTTACTATTATTTAGTAATATTGCAGCATTGGGATGGAATAAATTTAGAATTTTCGTTTCACCAATACCCAAACCCATTTTCTTCAAAATTATGCGCAGTATCCACTTCTGTTCATCAGGAGAAGTCTCTTGCAATAACTTCAATATCGTATCTTCTTGACGCCCTAAAAATATAACATACACTTCAAAAATAATAATTTTGATGTTAAATTCCAACTTACGTGCATTGTTAGGATCCCCTGCACTCCTTGCAATTAAATCTAAGTATTCGTGAATGCCAGATATGCTCAAATGTTTGCTTTTGCTAAACTGTTTTTTCAATAATCCATATGCTAGCTGTGCAAAATCATTGTGCTCGGAAACTAACTTCTTAAACACCTCTGAATCCTTCGAGAAACCCAAAATTTTCGATAGAATCTTTCTTAAACTGAACGCACTCAATCCGTATGCTGGTCTTTCCCTTTCCAGTTGTGGTAGCAACAATCGAATTAATGGAAAGAAACTGGTATCGGCGGAGGGATTTTCCTGTTTTAAATCATCTCCGATCTTCCGGTATTTTTTGTAGAATTCTTCTAATTTTTGATATTTCAATGGGGGTTTATTACATGCTAATATATCATCGAGAACATTACAAAGATCCGCAAATTTTATTTCCGTGGCTATAGATTTTGCCATGATGTGCCCTAGAATTCTTAAGGAACACGAATATATATTATATTATCTATGAAATATATGACTAAAATGAACAATATTCAAATATTCATACGATCTTGACATTCAGTAGTACCAACCTTGGATTTTGCACTCGGTAATGCAGATATCTTGGATTAGTTGGTAGGCTTAGCTAAGGTTTCTGCTGTTCTGTGGGTTCCTCTGTTTATGGTAGTGTCCGTCTCTTGGTAAAGAGGGCGCTTTTGGGCCTCCTGGCGCCTTCAGCCGTAACTAATTTGTGGAAAGCGGGAATTACTTTAATTTATAAATATTTCTTGAAAATCCGTCCGCTTAAAATTGTTTTATATAGATTAAATTGTAATAATTGACTTTAAAAAATAATTTTTAGATTATTTTTGGTTATGTCTAGTGGTTTTTCCATCAAAACAAGGTTTAATAGTTTTATAAAATATCTTTATATAATAAAATCAGTCAGATTACAGTGTACGTGTTTTATTATTATACATATTTAAACAATGTTGATAAGGATTATAAAACAAAAAAGGCAAGATCACATAGAAAATATTTTTTCTGCATAAAATTTAAAACCGACTGCTTCCTGCGAATGGAGATCTCGCAACTGATGGTTTAGCAGGAATAGTTTCGCTACCAGAGAAACGGGAAGCTAAATTAACAGACGGTTGCCGTTTTCTGTGTTCCTCGATGGCTTCAGCATTCAAGAGCCAGAAGGGTTGATTCTCTCTGGGCCACTGATTTAGTCGGTCAACAAGCTGAGCGTCACCCAGCGCGTCTACTGGAAGTTTTTCGGGACTTTGACTACTATCCTCGCCAATACGATCAGCAAGTGCAACGGTGCTTTGTGTGTTTTGGGTGCTTTGTGTGTTCTGGGTGGTTTGGTCAGTGCGGAATCTGTTGGCCAATTCTGGTACACCGATGGGCCTGCTTCCAGCGTATGGCGATCTTTGCGCCATTGTGATAGCAATTAATGGGAATAATGCAATGAAAATTTTCTGAAAAAGAACAGAAAATATATCAATTTTTCCCTTTATTAGCAACTAAATTAAAGTTATATTTCGTTGTTTCGAACAAAAGATGAAATATAAAGAAATTGTGACGTAGATAAATATCAAAACAAGTTTTTTACTTTGAAAAATAGTATGATGAAAGGATTAATAAGTTGAGAGACGATATAGTTAATATAGAGTATTTAATGGAGTTTATAAAGTATGTATATCTTACCATTTTGTTACGTTGATAAAAAATATCACAGATAAAATTAAAAAAATATTTGTAAACACACAGTTTGTAACTGTCGCACTGACTTCTTGACACCTAGCAATATTCTGGCGAATACCGTACAATACCAAAACCTATATATCCAGTTTCGTTGATGCGATAGAAGAGGGGGCGGGCCTTTGCCTCAAATAAATATACACTGACATTGGAAAACCCCATGCAATTTTACGATATGGTTTTACGAGAACGGATACCTGTGGTTTCTTAAAACCGCGATTGTCAACAAATAATTAGTCAACCAGGAAAAATAAGACAAAGAGACTTAGGTAATATAAACAATAACAATAATTCGGTCTTCGTGGATTTCCTTGACATTTGGAACATTTAGCTGTTACCTAACTTGTTTGTGATAAAATAATTTCTTAATACAGATTATAGGGTGACATCAATTTTTTCCATTTAGTTGACGTACTTATTGCGGTTTAGTGCATAAATTATTTTAAGTAATACGAATGAAGCCTGAAAATAATGACTCCATTAAAAAATCCAAACCAGATTCTATTGTGCACAATAATAAAATCTAGTTTGGTTTTTATAATGCACAAAAACCGCTCTCTGCTATAAGATATCCTAATATGTGTTGGCGTTAAAATAAATCCGGAATCTTCGTAATAAACATATAATACCAAGCCAATTATATGCGCTTCTATATAGCAACGACCTTTAATTGACATTAAATCACATTATTCAGTGCATTGGTGGAAAATCAAATTCATTGGAATTGCTTATAGTCTTCACATAATATAAATATAATGAGGTGAATCTGCATACATGTACATAATTCCGTATAATAGTTAATTAAAATTAATTTAATTGTATATCCTGTAAATAAAATTCATATACATATGTGTGAGTTTATCATATTTAGAATAACTACAACCTTGATAACACAAATGGAAAATATTTACAATCAAAATAGGGTTATAGAGTAAAGAATGGGTAACCCAGACTTCTTTTACTCATATAAAAAAGTCTATTTATAAAGTAACACACACAAACAATATAAAAAATTGTGGCCCTGAAAATACAACATTTTAAACAAGCAACTTTGTAATAACAACGGATTAATGAAGGTTATAAAGTCTATATAAACATTAAATATAAATAACGGATTAAAGCTGTTTTAAACTTTTGGATGAGCATGTATATTAGTTTTTTTTTTCTTATGAGTGACCCTGTTATTTAGTCGAGTCATTACAGCTAAACAAACAATTTGTAATTGTAATATCGCACTGTTTGCATTAACGGAAATGACATTTTTCTTATGGTTTGTAATTCAATAGAATTCCCTATACGTTCTGTATGACCACAAAAAAAAAGAAGTTGGGAAACATGCCTATCATCTTTACTGATTTTTGTGTATCCCCCTTTATCATATTACGGTGAATATTCCTCTAAGCAAACCAATTTATTTACTAACCTACTTACAGATTTAAATACATAGTAAAAGAAAGATAACAACTTATGCGTTATTGAATTATTGCTGAGTTCTGTTAAAGGATTAAAGGTCATTTTAAAAACTCAATAATTGCTTTAAAGATGAAAATAAAATTGCTTTTTTTACTATTAGTAAGGTTTATTTGAATTATCATCAATCATTGATGAAACATCCGAGATAAATTATATTATCTTACAGTCTTAAGAAAGGAAAGCAAGTCAAACTGCCGTGACGTCTACAAGGATATTTCCCGTTAGTCATGAATTGGGAATAATACATTGGGGATAATCTCTCATTTACAGTTATAGCCGGGACACGATTAGTTCCATTGCACGTCATCAAAAAATCGTGACGTCAGGTATTGACCGTTGTCAAATACACTGACATCTCCAATAAATCCCATTGAATTTTAAGTTGAAATAGAATGTAAAACGCATTATGCTATATCGTTAATATCGTAAAAATAAAATACTATAATAGCTAAAATATTATAAACAAATATGGCTCTCAAATATTATTTTTATGTTATTGTTTTGAATAATTTCTTTTTTGGTATTTGTTATAATTCCTGCTGTAATGTACCTTCATATAAGACAACATTAACAACTAATTTAATTTCAGGCTCATAAAGTTGTCAAACAGGATGTTATTAATAAATTAAGTTACATTCTAAAAAATGGGCACTTATATCCAAATAATTAAAATGTATAAACCGGACACTTATTTTGGAACGGAGCGAGTATAATTTACCTCTTAGAACAGCAGCACATGTCTCTAACTTCGGATTCAGAGAAACTACGGTCCTAAAAGCGAAACTTAAAAAATAAATCTTAATTCTTCATCAATATATTATCTATGCCTTCATCTTAAAACTAGTTTGAGTAATTATTTTAATTTCCCACGACCCTAAAGCCGTTGAATTCAACTATCCTCGCTGCACCAATAGCAGGCTAGCGTTTGAATGATCTCTTTTTTTTATTCAATAGAAAAAAAACATTCTCGGTGAAATACTAAATAAAGACAAAATCAGTAATGTTTGTCACTAATACACAGTATCGGGAAAATCCACACCGCACAAATTTCTGCGGTGTGGATTTTCCCGATACTGTGTATTAGTGATACCAGCCCACAGTCCTTGCAATTCTTTCACCAGTAATGTTTGTAGTTACGTCAGATTTGTTTATGACGTATCTTAACTAGCGAAGACATATGTTATATACTTTTATCTCCCTTGCGTATAAGTTTGCTTCCGGTTTTTAGATATTACACTTGTCTTTACTTTACCGATCGATTCATGACTACATACCATAACTAACTACAAACATTCGTGATTTTTTCTTTTATTTCATCCACCTGATGAAGTCATAGTATGGTGAAACAAATTTGTAGTGGCATACAAATAAATAATTGAAACTTGTATCTTCAGTTTCTTCTTAAAGTTATAATGGAATTTCAACAAGTATCTCTAAAGTCTATCAATGAATTATAAAAATGTCTATATTACTTTGTCTAGTCTAACCTCTCCGAAAGTCTATAAATTCATATACTGTGCGCAGGAGTAGTCAATGGTCAACAATTCGAAACCGTTTCAAAAGTATGCATTCTAGCGAAGGTAAAATTGGCGTTCGAAAGCGTTCGTTTAGCCAACTGTTGAGTGTTTTTCTCTGAACACTAGCGTTATATACAACATGTTTACTAAGCGGACGCCATTTTTTCCAGCGGATATGAAACTTGCTTTATTTACGTTTGAAACACAGCGAAAAACATAACCTATATCTATTGTAACGTTTTTAAGAAATGGGTTATTTCACTATCTCGTGTAAATATGAAGCAGCGTTATACAATGTGAAAGAAACGAATAAAACATCCTAAAATGTTCATAAAAGTTACCGTTTGAATATCAGGGAACAGTCACAGTAATTCTTTGAAGGAATACTACGAGGATGTATTTGAAAGCTCGGATCAAAAATTGGTACAGGATATCTTTCAATACGGTGTTACGATTTTCTGAAGTATAATCATCTTCCATGAAAAAAAATGTCATTCTCCATAGCAAAATTAAGTGAAAAAACAAGAAAAACACACAGTAATACCATAACCTCAAAGTGTTTATTATACTTAAATTCCCAGCTGTTACCAAAATCACAACATATCCTGAAATGAGCGTTCAGAAACACTAAACATGTTGAGTAAACGCGTTGTAAACGTTGACGCAGCAGTTTGTGTATTTCGAACGCAGCCATTGATGTCGTATCACATGAAACCGCTTTAAAAACATGTTTCAAAACTCTATGTCGCGAATGGTCGCGAAGAAACGTTTCAGATGTCAACACACAAAACACTTAAATAATTGATAAGTTGGACCATTTGGCGTTTGGGTAAAAAGAGCAGTGAAACTAGCTACAGTCTGCAGTTATACAGTAAATTCACTCCCTGAAGATATTGAAATAAAACTGCAATTCGCGCATGGAGCTGCGCATGGGGGACTCGGGATATAATTGAGCAGGACCGGATTGACACGATATTGGAAAAGCAAGTAACGGCTTGTTTACAAACAATGACACAATCTATAAAACAACCTCGATGGGGCACGTGCACCACATTTTGTATACTGTCATTAGGGTGGCTTTGTGTCCCAGCGTGTCTAGCAGAGTATTTACAAGTGCTCCATAATCAAATTTAACTTCAATATATAGATAGTATCTTTAATCTAAATTTAATAAAAATGGTTTTAATGTTGTGTTGTAGATTACTATATGTGACTTTCATATTTACAGGTGTTTTTTAGTGTACGTTTATTCGTAGATTAATCTTTATTTGATAGTTTTAATTTAGTGTGCATAGATAAGTTATAGAAATCGGCAATGAAGTGCAGTGTTCTCAACTGTAATAGGAGGTGTACCACAGACACTGCAGAAGTTCATTTATTTAGGCTACCCACGGACCAAATAGGGTTAGTACATATATAATCAATTTATGCAATTTAACCTTTTGCTTTTTATGATGCTTCTTTGCTGTGATTATATTCACCCCAAGCAGCAAAATTCAAATTTGCCGCAATTATTTTTAGTAACTTCAACGTTAAAACATGAAACTATCTACAATTTTGTATCACATCAATGGGTATTTTAATATCTTTAAGTTGAAGTTACTAAAAATAATTGCGGCAAATTTG
>JARFOC010000330.1:387793-398077 GCA_031763485.1 Osmoderma eremita | reverse complement strand
GGAACGCTCTTTTTACGTTCCCATGTTATGTCGCGATATACTTCAAAGTCATTTTAATAGTCGTAATTACGTTCCCACGTACCTATTGTGCTAGTTGGGTTTACTGACCTCGGTTGATTCACAGCTGTTAAAGATTTATGACTCTTTTCGATCCCAATTCATTCTTGGAATATTATCAAATATTGGCAGTTTTATACTTTCAGACTCACCCTATATATTGCAGCTAAAGTATTTTTAATTAGTTAGTATCGAGGCATCCTTAATTTAGAATCGTCTTTATCATAAATTTTATGCTTCTTTTTTAAAATTATTCACCAAGTATAAGCAACAATTATTCCAAAATATAAGAAAAAAAGATGGAAAATACATTAATGAAAATTGCAGGCTCGCGGCCATTTCAGCAAAGTGTAAATAATACACTAGCCCCACTCCCACGCTATGTGGCCGTTTGTTTCTTTCCCGTTCCTTTTTTTGTTTAAATTTTTGTTCTTGCTAATGTTTCACTTACTCTGTATGGCTTTCTATTCGAGCGATGTCCTATTCGGGACGCTCCGTCCATTGTACTACTTGCACTGACGCGGTTGTTTTAATATATTCAAATAACGTAAAGTTTTGCGAGACAGGAAGCCGTTTCTTTTTTTTTTTGAAAAATGGCACAATACAAATACGCATTTGTTTCACTCGCACACTATCCTCTACTCTTTATCGAAAACGCGTTGTATTCTCACGAGAAAAGAAGGAATTATTCCTATTATATGTAGTATATATAGACTGGAAGAGATGCACCTGGTTTTAAGCTCTTTCCAATTTCGAAATATTCGAGGTTAAAGTTTTTAGGTTAAAAGTTAACGGTGGTAAGTAACGCTGGATCGGTTGCTTATAGATCAAAAGATGCGCCTATAGAGGATTCCAACGGCGTAAAGATAATCAAAATTTTTCTTTCCATTCTCGAGATATTTACGATTTTCCGTAGCCATATCAAAATTGCACCTAGAGTATGTGTGTCTGGTATCTACCATGAGAAGCGCATTTCGACGAAAAATGGACTGGTAGCTTCCACGATAAAATCCGTTAAATTATAAAAAAAAAAATAATAAAAGAGTAGTTTGACAGTTTGAGGAAGACTGTATATAAATTTTTTGATTGCCGATACAATATGAACTGAAACCTGTATTCATGTGTGATATATTTTCATCTATACGTTTGTGGGCGATGTTAAAAGCAATTAATATAGTAACAATAAACAAAAATAAGAATACAACAATGCACATCCACCCTTAAAATGTATTACTTATTGATCGACATCGTGATTATAACGCGGCTATTAAATGCAGCCAGTGATACAGCGTTGAGTGCGACTAGTTGTGGGAAAGGCCAGTAGTCTTTCCCAATAAATACGTCGACACGACATTCACACTCCGCACACTGACATCAATCAGAGAAGATCCCCATATGCCGCTGTACCACGTTTCTATAGCCCTAGTTTTAATCCACGTTATATACTGGATGCACAGCAATTGGGTGTCGACTAAACTAGACAACCGCGTATGTGATGCAGTCACTCAGTCAGTGGAGGAAGGGGTGACCGAGTTCATCTTCCCTCATTAATTGGTTCCATACTCTTTTATAATAAGTGTCTATTCACGCTATCGTTCACACTGTTCCCCTAGCCATATAACCGCTGTCTTACCAAGAGTAAACATCATCATAATTTTACGGGCGCTAATTTTCTGGCATTTATTAGAGGGCCGATATACCCTAAGCGTACATAAAGAGGACTAGGGGGATAAGCGTTTCAGTTGAAAATGAATTTTCAAAATAGCTTTGACAAAGAAAAGTTTTAAATACAACGGAAATGTATTTAAAAAATAAATATAAAAGCTAAATTGTCTCAAAAATACCATAATGAAATATAAAGAGGAATCCTGACATTTCGAAGAAAATCATTGAGTGATCATGCGAGAGATAATTTCTCCTAAACTTCAGTGTTCCTTAGCTGACGTGGGGGATTGCGTTAATTTAAGCAGAAGTTTGTGTTTGAAACCTGTAATGAAATGGGAATATGTATTTTTGTTTAAATCGCAGTATTATATGCACGCCTATGAATATTGTAGCTTCGCTCCAACCACAACGATTATCCATATCACACTCGTTCCACACCGAACGGGCCTATCGTGGTGGCTAACAAAATCGACAAACAAGAAGGGGCCGATAATAAAGTAGATAAAGTAGACGAATGTATATTATTTTAGGTGACACTGTATAATGTATAAAACTGAGAAACAAATCGAACAGCAAAAAGAATAGAACAAAAGATGTTCACGAAAATATAAGAAATATTACTATATGAAATTTCTAACATAAAGAATACGGGGGTAAGATTAATATATATGAATAAACACAAGAAAAAATATACCTTTGTTTGATATCAAACACAAATTTGTTAAGTACGTATTTATCTCTTAATTCAGCGTTGATTGACGGAGCGAGCTACAAGTGGCACTATATAAGTTTATAAAATGTTAACGTACACTAGCGAAGAAAATGTGTAAATAATTAAACATTCTCTGTAATATGATGTTTACTCGACGGGAGCGCACTACCGACTGCATCATAACTGCATTTGGCAACGTTCTCGCAATAATACATAGAAACCGGCATCCTAAATGAAAATCGTCCATATCTGTATGTATCTATTTTGCTGACAATCTGCTCAGATACCTTCAATTAAAGAAAAACCGTTGCAATATATGAAAAGTATTGAAGAAGTTTTGGGGCACAAACGATAACATTTTTTAGTATCTTGCAACAAATAAAAGCCGAGAGTCAAAATGGATCAAATTTTTTTGATTTTATCCCTCATTTTCGTTGTCAGGTTTAATATGTTCATGCTGTTACACTACGAAACGCTTTTGCTTCATTACGCTTATAAATTATGACGGAATTCGGTGAATTGTGAATTTAATTTTCGTCAATTTCTACGTACAGTTTGGAAATTTTATAGATTGCGCGGTATACTTTCCTCGGACTGTACACGCAACATATATACCCAATGGTGTATAGTATATGTAGGTATGTAGACGATAGGTGTTAAGATAATCGAATTCGATCGTTGGGATTGGGTGATGGTATTTTGAATTGTGAAAATTTTGTTAAAACTCGATTTAGCTACTTTTCAAGTATATACCAATTGCGGTCTGATATCTGGCGAATAGTCCCCCGGGTGGTTTCGGAACGATGTAAATATCTACTTGCTACCATTTGCATTGTACGTCTAAATCTGGGGAATATATTATATATAAGCCACGAGATAATTAGAGAATAATTTTGTGCCGTTTTAGGGACAGGGCTACGCACTTGATGAATATAATTTTAATGCGCTCGTGTGTACAGCTATCTACATGTTCACGTAATAAAATCAAAATCAATATAAATACGTGTTTATTTGTACATGTGACCAGAGGACCAGAGGCACACACACAGTCCGTAGTACTCTCGGTGTACCGTTTAGTTTTATTTTGTACTATTTTTTTTTGTGTTGCATATATGTGTTTTTGTTTATTTTTGTAACATTCGCTGTTTGGATGAGTTTTAAAATTGCTAAACGGAGATGGAGTTATAGGGAGGTCCGTGTGGGATGCGATACGTGCAAAAATACACACATTAAATCAATAATGGAACAAAAAAAAACGTTAATAATGTCTGGCTGGATTCTATATTAACCAAGTTCCATGTCTATATGCATATCAACATTTTGTACATTCGATAGTCATTTTTTGTTCTTTTCTTTTCAAGTTCGAATCATCGTTTTATCAATAATAATATTTAATTTCGTTATTGTTTATATAAAATTTAGATATGAGAGAGCGTCTATAGATAATGATTTCAAACTAAATCTAAATATTCTAAAGAAAAATTCAAAAATCAAATATTAGGTTAACTGAACTAAACAAATTCAATTAAACAACACCATATACAGTATACAGTCAATAATATAAACAAGCTTGGAAAGCAAAGAACGATAACGGTTTTTTGTGTCAATATTACGCATCCACTAGCGAATGTGGACTTCAAGTGCGGTTTAATTCCTTTGTACCGACTTCGATCAGACCGACACATATCGTGAATGCCGTATAACGTATGAGTATAGATTGTAGGTATATAGTCCACATTCATCTCCGGGCATGGGAGTCGGACCGATATCGGTGCAAACTACGGAGTCGTTCCTTTTAGTTCCATGTTCGGATTCGTACTTTTGTACCGACTCCGGCCTGAACGACACATCTCTACTTGATAGTCTCCTATCGTTCTTATAATGGTTCGGAAATTGATAGAAATAGATATTCTCCGTTGGATATCCTTAAGGTTAAAAAAGCTTCCGTTACGTGTGCTAATAAACCAGAAACCAGAGATGAAACAGATGCTAAAATAACTACAAAACTCGAAACAATACACCGAGGTACCTTTTTTTGGCACTAAGTAGCAACATGAGGGTCTTTACAGGCGGAGTTAACGGTACCTATCCCCGTGTGCAATCTTTTATAGGACACTTTCGGTATGATTCAACAACCTCCATATTGATGGCATTATTCGCGCGATTAAAATTACGAAGCGACCCCTCTAATGCGGTCGTTTGGATGTGTACACGCAATGGTATAAAAAAAGTTATATACGCCGGTCGGCCGCTTGGGCAGGTAGAACAACTGGCGCAGTATTAATGCTCTGTAGCTTTACTGCGAGATTTTATCGTCTCTTTTAACAAGGAATTAGAAATTTCAACAACACCGTGTACGCTGATATTATCGGATAAAACAAGACAGGGGAATGTGTGGAATAAAAATAAAAGAGGGCCAAAAATGGAATTATCAAATCTTTATGCATATTAAATTAATGTGTTGAATTTTAATACAAAAGCGCCATCACTAGGTCTCTACTACGTTTTGAGTAATCAACATGAACAATGTTTTTTTTTAGATATAGAAGTGTTGCCCCAACATTTATATTTGCTCCACTCGCATATATGTGCAAGTACATGTATGAATAACCATGCGACGAACGCGCATAGCGTTATACAGTATGAGCTATGGTCCTATAGTCACCCGATTATGTTTTCCATATATGGGAAAAGAGAATTCGTCGGTAAATAATATATGGTCAACAAAATTCTCGTTACTGTTGCAGGGGGAAGGGCCTCACAAAATCAGACCTTTCGTACATATCGCTAGGAAATATTTCGTCCGATTTATTTTTAAACTTATACCAACGATATTTGTTTTTCTTAAAATTCTACGAACGGTGGTTGTGTAACATCAACTTGCTCAACAATTGCCCTACTCGACAAACGTGATTCCCCTTCCACTGCAGCGCAAATTTAAATATCTCGTTGTTCATTTTATCAGGCTTCCTCTTTATGTTTCTGAGGATATAAGCAACCGTGAGTTTCAAAGTTATTAATTTTACGACGTGCTGTTTCACATGCAATTAGTTTTGCAAACTGGATTTGAAAAGAATGTGTAATTTGTCGAATAGGTTGATGAGGATGGTGATATTTTATAACATATTTTTCTTCTTCAATGGAAAAAAATTTTTTTTTTAACAAAAAATATACCAAGAAAATAAGCATGTAATTTATTAAACACAAATCGGCACGCACTCCACTCTGACCAATACGCAACTGTTGTACTAGCATAGTTGTTAGGTCTGATACTAGCGCAGCAAGCCTCGCTTTCGCATTTCGGAAATATTTTGATTATACTATGTGACTATAGCAGGCTCGCTCGCACTGTATACTCGGATAGGTTTTCCTGGAATTCAAAAACAAACAGGGAAATTAATTATTATTTATGCATAGCGTCGGTAAATTCTATTTTAATTAGGAATTGCTGAAATCACAAAATTCATTTAATTAAGTATTTATCCAATCGTAATAATATACTATTATTGTTAGTGTTGTCCTCAATGTAACAAACTCGTGCATATTTACGGAGAAAGGATTATGAAAATATTAACAGGGCTAGTTTTTTAATACCCGAACATAAAAGGGTCTTGTGATATTATAAAACTACTCTGAATAATTGCAGAGAGAATATTGTAGGATCCCCGTGTGTTTGTATCTGAAGTAATAATTTAGCTGAATAGGAAAATTCAAAATCATTTCATATTAACTCATTCTTAATACCATTATGACCAATTCAAAAGATCGAGGCTGCTACGTAAGAATGATATTTCGAGTACGTATGAGAATTACTTAAGAATATATGTAGTCGAAGAAGGGCTGAATATTGCAAGGGATAGTCAGGCGACACTTAAGGCAGTATGGAACTCTAAAATGATATCGAGACTGGCTTGGGAATATATATAGGGGTCTTCATACGTGTGCTTAGAGCCTGCCCTGGGAGTGTATAAAATCACGAAAATGGTTCCAAGAACAGCATAAAGAATACTGGGAAGATACAACCACACAAAGTCATGACATAAGTTTCATTAAGGAGATATCAGTAAACACGGCTGACGAACTACTAAATCTTAGTAGGAAATACCTTCGTACAGTAATAGGCATCCTGACAGAACATTGCGCACTGAAAGGACACCTGCAGAAAATTGAGGAAACATTGAGGACCCAAGCTGCAGACTGTCTGAAGGGGCAATAGAGACCGCACACCACATCTTATGTGAATGCAACGTGTTGGACCCTAGAAGACAGATGATGTTTGGGAAACCAAAAATGAAACCGGAAGACTACACAGACTAATCTGTACAGGTCCTTGTACAGATTAGTACGGGCCACAAGGATCACAAAAATGGGATAAATGCAAAAAGCCAATGGGCTGATGCGTTTCCGGAGATTTATGTCATAATGTCCCATAAGGAAAAAAATAATATTCTTCATATTTCCCCATAGTTGGTTATTTGTCATTATACATTGTTGAATATGAATATCAAATAATAAACACCTTTACTTGCAATCTGAGTTAATAATTTGAATTATAAACGGCATTACACGCGTAGTTTACATCGTAAAAGCAAAATTTTAACTGAGTACTTAAAGTAAAGTTAAGTAAAACAAATATTCGGGGTCGCCATGCAAAAAAGATTTGCCACATACAGTCAGAAAAATATGTACGAGTACGGATGTGCATACTGTTCGTTGTAAAAGTTTTACAAGATATTATTATTGTAGTTCAAAATGTTGGTATAAATTATACTAAGTTGATCCGTATCTGAAAATTTATGGCGTTTCTGTTGTTATTTATATGTGCCATTTCTAAGAAGTCTTTTTTTATAGTTACCCTCTGTTTGTAATATCTTAATGTTACTGTAATCAAAAATATGCCCTGTCCAACAACCATCGCGATCTTTGCATGTAATTTTATAAATTACATGATTTTTTTGTAAGTTTGGTGTTTTATCATGTATAATGCTCTTAATGTAATTGTATTATATTTAGCAATCTTAATGTTATTAAATGGTTATAATATATATTATATTATTAGTTAAGTTGTTGAAGTATGGAATTCTTTTCTAACTGAAATTAATTGTATCGTTGTAATCTATCATCAGTTGGTTCGTCAAAAAAGTTTGAGCTATAGATCAGCTGTTTGAGTATCTTTTTGGATAACCGTTATTGGCAAAAATATCAAATAAAATCTTTAAGTTCTGATTAATGAAACTGTGATATGAGATGTGATTAATTCTATTTTTCATTGGTATACAGTGTTATATTTTTGATTTAAGGGGTGGTTTGCATAAAAATTCAGGAATCTACCAGAAGATGTCGGTTTTTGAAACCAGTTTAGTATGATTTCATTATTATCAGTGCTTCTAACTTTGGTAAGAAAAGGTACACTTTTATCAGTTTCCATCTCTATTGTGAATTGTATATGCTTGTATTGAGAATTAAATATATTAAGTGTTTGTTCTGTCATATTGCCGGGGACTGATCTTATTAAGTCATCTACATATTTGAAAAGGAAGGGTAGTTGAAATGGAAGTTTCGGTAATATATTATCTAACATGTGACCCAATACTCTAAGTGCTAAAATGGTTTGCAAGTAAAATGTGTTGTTAAATGTAAAGTATAATTTTTTTTAAATGAAGGTAAGCGTTTGTCAGCAACTTTGTTTAGTAAAAGAGCAATGAGGTTCTATGAGGTTCGAGTTCAAATCAATTATAGCAAGTATGAGATCATGAGAGATCATGTTTGTCAAATCTAAAGATATGATGACGTATTTGTTTCTCACGACCAAACCGTCTAACGCATTCACAAACGTAAAAGTATCTTTTATGTTGTAATCAGTCCTCTCCGCAAAGTTGAAGTTAAAATTTGTGCCAGGTGACGTGATAAGTTGTAAGTGATGGAATTAACTAAACTGACTATTGGATTATTGGACGGGTGTAATAGGTTTGTGTATCTTTGGTAGTGCATACAATTTTGGTGGAGTCGAATTACGTTTAATTAGATGTTTGGCGATGTCTGCTGTGATGTCTCGTTTATTTTTTGGTTTCTTAATAAGAGTATTATAAAAATTATTTTAAGCCACCGTATCCTATTATTTGTATTTTATATGCAAAGGTTTGTAATTTCAGTCAACAGTTCTTCAAACATATAGTAGCGAGTGTTATTTCAAATTTTTGCCATTTCCAGTGCTTATATGTATTTTGTTCCACTTTCCTTAATATCACTTAGATAAATTGATAATTTGATTAAATCAATTTAAAAGTCTATTCCCAAATGTTCATAGGTTATAAAGAATGAGGTTTTTCACTCTAGTTTTCACTTACTGTTTGCATTTACAGTCAAAATGTAAAAAGAGCAATTTGGAAATTTTAATTTCGGAAAGTTTGTGATTAAGAAAGATTTTATAATAGTAAAATACGATTCTTTCGTTCAAAAAACAATACTGTCCATATTATATATCTTTCGGAATAGAAAAAAAGATATTCCACATACTTTTTGGTCGAATGCCTCTGTGTGTCTTCCGGAATCCATAAATTTAAATTTTTGTGTTTCTTTATTACGGAGCGAATTTTATATTGGCGGCACGAATCGGAAAGAACAGAAGGGGTACGAGCTTCACAACGGAAAAACAAATGTGTGAAATTCATGTTTGAATGGACAGGAATGAATGCGGCGAGTCTGTACGCCTGCCTCTGCGAAACGGTACCCCGTCTACTCCTCGCAAGAGATTGATAAAGTTCGAATACGAATAGACAGTTCATGCACGCGGTTTCAACATGGCTATCAATCCTGCGATTGACAAAAGGTAGCAAACGAATAATCGAAAATCGTGATTTGTATGAGAGAATGGCCGGGGAGATCCAGCTTCTTTCTTTCGTGCCGCATAAAAAAAAAAGTGATCCCATACCACTGCGAATACTATCTGTGCTAATTATTTATCGATCTTTCCTGCAAATTTCGCAAATATGAAAAAAAAAAAAGGTAAATTAACGGAGGAATAAATAAACCGAAATGTATGAAATGAAATTTCCATCGGATTAAAATTGATGAGGTACCAGCACTCTTTTCGAAAAACGCTATTTCCTCCGACTGCGGCCAGGACTCCATACATATTTATATTTACCACTTCACATTTGCACTTTTTCGTATTCCACGCTCATCAATTCGCTATCGATCCGAAGAAGCCACACTCTCTCTACCCATGTTTACTCTTTGTTTTTGTACTTTGATCCTATGCCGTGACTAGAATCCAGACAAATATAAAAAAAAGGAAGGATAGAGGGAAAGCGAGTGTGTGGTAGACTACGGCAGGACTACTGAAAGGAACTGGAGGAAGTAAATGAAAAAAATCCCCGGCTATATTATGACACGGCAACGCGCAGAATTTTAATTCGTTAGAGATGTGTCTGTGTTTATTTACTTTCATCTTGATTAAGTTTTGTTTCTTTTTCAATCACAAACTATATCCCATCTGTCACTATAGATGGGGTATTTATTAACAACGCATTTGAAAGAAACTTTCAAATTTATATCCGGCAAATCGAATATATAGGGAATACGATACAGATCCTGAAGAAAATGATCTAAATTGAAATGTTTAAAACAACGGATAGTAGTAACGGTTGGTCTTGTGGAGAATTTCATAATTAAATGCACAGAACATACTTAAATAAATATTCTACAGAATCTATAGAATCGTTAACAGCTATGTCGACACTTGCAGTCTGCAAAACAGCCTCACTTCTGTGTATGATTGGTGTGTGAGAAATGGTTTAAAACTCAATACTGAGAAATGCTTCGTTGTTTCGTACACTAAATCCAAGGAC
>JARFOC010000330.1:343141-356392 GCA_031763485.1 Osmoderma eremita | reverse complement strand
GCTTGAACACACCACAACGCAACACTCTTTAAAACGTTAACAACGTCAGCGTATATGTTCATTCACCGAGCTCTAGCGGACAACTGAAATAACCAGATGCTATTTAGGAATGGAAAATTCAGGTCTTAACACGTCAAGACATGTTCAAACATTAACCATTGCATGCTGCTTGATCAGTTCCGACTTCTAGCAGACAAACTGAAATAACGTCAAGATATGTTCTCTTATACTACATAGCTATGCATGCATACTGTAGGTGGATAAGCGAAGATCCTGGAATTTCAGCATGCAAAAGTATATGGGAATCAGGCATATTTGTGCTTGGGAGAAAAGGCCTGTTAACCAGTGTTATTTTTGTCTCGCTTAGTATATCTAAAGTAACTCCAAGTAATTTTATTTTATATAGTCACTGCTCCATTTACAACAAAATTATTAGTACTAATAGAATGCGTATTCAAATACGCAAAACGTATTAATTTCTGTACATACTACAGCGAAGGTCATCTATGTTTTTTTATTAAATCACTTTCTCATACTAGAGAATATAACTACATCGGTGTAATTTTCAAAAGATCGTTTGACATTCATTTAACGTAGTTACCGAATAATATATCTCTTCATATATCACTCCATGTGTCTATAATACCATACGGAATTCAAGGTTAATATCTATTTTTTTTTTTGTTTTGAGAAAGGAGGTTATAGTAAAAGTACTGCGGTATTTTTCTACGGTAACTGACTAACGGGAATTTTGCTTTAGTGTTTATAAAAATACTTATGATAATCGTAATTGGAAGGCGTCTAAAGAAGAGCGAATATCTGTCTAATGAATCATTAAAAAGAGGAACAATCTTTTTCCTCCTCCAAATGGCTATTGAACACATTAATTAACGGATGCAATAAAAAAAAGGAACAACGGAGAACACGGCGACACGAATTTTCGCGCAGTATCGTACAAAAAAGAGGCAATATATTAATACCTGACAGCCACCTTGACACACCTTGCTCAAAGGTGTACGAGATCTTAAAAATGAATGCTGACTTGACTCTCTCTACGTAACCCATACGTCTTTATATAAAACCGCTATTTTGTTAAGGTAGTAACTGTTTTCTACGACGGGTCAACCTCTTAAAAAATCGCGTAAGAGGTCGTTCAAATTTAAATAATTCATTTCTCTGTGTATAATCGCATGGGATATAACTTGGTAAATTTATTGCTGCAATCTACTACTCTAATTTTTATATAATAAGTACGCAAACTTATCCCTGGGAAACAGACATAAAAGAGACAATTAAAATCTGTTTTGTAACAGAATAAGCAACGCTGGTCGCTTATATTGAAACAATAGGAAATTAAAAATAAATCGGTCGCGTTATTGTTAGATAATTTATAGGCTTATGTTGATAGGATCTTGCTCAAAAATAATTGTACTGAAATAGTTAAAAAGTGTCTATTCAGAATTTAATAAACGTATATTTTTCGAATAAAATATACTTATTCACTACCAACATGTAACACGCATAAAAAATGTTGGACATAAGCGACTATCTTATCTAACGTCAATTATTTAATTAACCGTTTTAACCACAATACACTGGTAGAAATGTTTTCTCGTATCAAGAAATTAGTCACTATTCAAGAAACATTTTTATTTTATAAGGAATATGAGTACCTACAATACATATTACATTAACCAGTATCTTTTGTATATGTTTATGAAACACTGTACACACAGGATGTTTACGACCCTGTGAATTTATTTTCGAGGGTTGATTAAACACCTTAAAATAAGGTCATTAACGTAAAAATATCTTAACAAAGTTGCATAATAAGAGAGATATCAATGTTAAAAAAACTTAGTAAAAAATTCACCAATAACCTATCGTTTATATTTACTTTGCACAAGTTGTTGATCAATCGTTTTAGCATTAAAAACCTTTTTTATGGTGGTTAATCACCCCTTAAAAAACAAAAAAAAAACAATTTCTTTTAAACATTAATATCTCTCTTATTATGCAACTTTGTTAAGATACTTTTACGTTAATGACTTTATTTTAAGATGTTTAACCACCCCTTGTAAATAAAATCACAAGGTAGTAAACAGCCTGTATTAATTACATTATAATTATTGTAATTAAATTATATTTTCTATTGTAACTTTATTAAGGTTTAGGTGTTCCTTTAAGAGCTTGACAACAATGTCGCTTTAGAAGTAAATTATTTTGGGGTAAGATTATACATTTAATATATATGTAATGCACCGAATTATATAGGCATACATGTAAAAGAAATTCACACGCATAAAAATATTGTGCAATACGACTCGATTCCGTTATAAAATCTAACAACGATTTTCCTAATTTCGTAATTAGAGACTCAACTAACAGTAGTATGAGATTATATATTCGGTTTATAACCGAATAGTCTTTTCTTAACATAATACAGCTTCAAATTTGAATTTTTATTTATCATGGCCAACTGGTTGTGTTCCGTATTAATCCTTGCATTAATTAACGCAGTTTCTTTTCTGTGTATATCCGTTTTTGAATGTCAAGAAAGTCACATGCGAGTTTTACGTTAACGATGTATGATATGATAAAAAAACAAAAGTTGAATTCGTACGGATTTTAACAACATAACGAAGCAAACATATATGATTAAAATAGCTTGAGTGTGTGGGAAAGGCTGGGTGGTACTCCCGGAGTTAAGTCAAGCATAAACACTACGGATATCTTGACCAAGGGTTACCGGAGTCTCATTGTTAAACCTGGAGGGCGGTGTACAAGGTCGCAAGTATATACATTTCGCGAAGTGAATGCGTTTACGGCGAAGGGAAAATGTCTTAAGAACGTAAGTGGGGAGTGTATAGTTTTCTCTTATGTCCCCACTGGTGCATTTCACTTAAGAACAACTTTTGATCCAGTCCTGACCCAGTCAGTTGAGCGAGCACAAGTTGCGACAATATTCGCTTTGTGCAACTGAAACACGTAGTCACATTTGAGGAGAATTCTCATTCCGGATTATACATGGGGAAGTGTTTTTAGCTCCTGCGTGTGGCATAGTGTCTGGATTAGTGTTCCAATACATCAAACCCTCAAATAAATACCCTAAAACGCGATGGTGTCCGTCAAAGGCGCCTTGGTTCTGTTATTGACCTGCAACGGTAAGTACCGCAAGATTTACGTTAAATCGGGGTTGCGCGAACGTTACATTATACTCAATGCACAGTGTATATGTCGTAAATTGTTTTCTGTGCACGTATATACTTGCGTTTGATGTTGCTTAATAATACGCAAAAATTTATGAAATTACATTGAAATGTAACCCAAAACGATTAATTATTTGTACTAAATTATTTATGTATCCTTTTATACAAAAATAAACCAAAGAATTCTTAATTAAAACACCTAAATTAACAAAGATGCAAATTTGCATCTCCAGCAGATAAATTTTAACATGTCCGAATGCCTTCGAAGCGCACTGTAGCACACCATAATAATGATAATAGTAATAATCTCCGTCAGATGCGATTACAAATGATGACTTTGTCCCACTTAATAGGATATTCAAATCATACAAACATCTGCCATCTGCTTAAAAAAAAAGTCTTCGCAGAAGTTTTATTAAACAATTTCTTTTTATGCGTCTATCGATTTTCCCTTTTACGTTGTTGCACACCAATGGGGGACATTTAAATAGAAAGAATGTTGATATTTTTATGCAAATATGTACGCACAAAATTTTATGGCTATTACTTTTCTTTCGGGAGAAGAGATGCGAAGAAAATGAACTTGAATTTGTGACTGATTGTTATTGGAATTAGAATCACATAATTATTTTCGCATACAAAGAAATATAGGTTTCGAATTGTTTTAAATCCTTAAAGACTTTGTATGTTTTTGAAAGATACGTTGTAAAACAGTTTTAAAAAGCAATTGATGAATAAATTATGGAATAAAAAGGTCAATTTATGTATATACATATTTGGAAATTGTAAAGTGAATAAAGAAATGTTTGATAGAAGCATAATAGAAACTCAAGTTTGCCTCAAAATGGAAATAGCCGCAGAATTTAATATACATTTAAGTATAAACATTTGGTGAATTCAACTGATTGTAAGGCAAGTTGGTTGAAGTAATATATAAAGATGTATATACAGGTTGGGCCACTTAAAGAGATACAAGCAAATATCACAGAAACCAAGCAAATTTTTAGAATTCGGAGCAATCATTGTTGTTACGGTCAGAAGGAGACACATTATTATTACAACAAGATATAAGATTTAATTGTTACTACGTCATACGGGAAGCAACTTACATTTTTGTATATTTTACGATTAATGAAGTCTAGGTATTTTTTTTAATATCAAGGAATAAAAATCACATGGGATAAAATACAGTATTTATTAATAATAATCAAAATTGGCAATTTTTAAACCTGTTAGCGCGAATCGCAATTTTGAAACATTATTGCGCAAGTTAATATATAGTTGTGTTCAATATTTGACTAAAACGACGCTGAGACAAATTCATATAATAATTGTAACTGATATTAGTTTGTGTACGGAATGTATTTGATTCATTCAGTGGCTCGAATATATTGCTGACAAAGGCGTAACTGCCACCAATTGTCAACCAATCCAATGTATCCAATGTGTACCCCTCTGTCCATAACAGTTTTGCCCTCTTCGAATTTTAAATATTTGCGTTGTTTCGGTGATATTTGCCTGTATACCTTTAAGTGGTTCAACCCGCAGATATTTCAATATTGAACATTATTCTAGTATACAAAATGTAAGAACATTAATAACTTATTTTTTCAAAGGAACAAGTAACTCATTATTTTAATAAAGGAATATTAAACATTTGACATATCCACGTATTTAGGACATAGAAGGTAGAATAAATATATATGAAAAATCCAATAAAAGTGCAAAATATATAAATTGGCTAGACTCAGGGTGTAAAAATGAGTATTTGGAAGTCAACTTGCCACACAGCTTGTCACGTTGCAGCCCCAGATTACCGAAAGGCTAACAGTGACAGACCCAACGCTGCCATGACCTATGGGCCTTAACACCGGTTTTCAACATTACTTCAAGGTGGTGTACCATATTTATCGTATCATATCATCATATTCTGTTTCAATCTCTAGTTTTTTCAAGATAAGTATTTTCGTCACGTATAAGGACAGTAATCTCTGTTGAACATCATTTTCTTTTTTATCTTCGATCGTCAGTAGTTCTATTTCCTCTTCCAGTGCCTTTGTCTCAAATGTGAGATGGACATCATCCTTATCGCCATCCCGCGTCCCATCGCTTCTTTCTTATGGCTTCCACTTCCGTCCTTGTGTGATATATAAATTTCCTCTCCTTGGCTAAGAGGTCTGTCTAAGAGGAGCTAGGGATCCGCAGAGCTCCTCTTCTCTGGACTGCAGACATTTCTTCTTATGCGTCTGCCCAGACCTCACATCCATACAACGGGGTAAATTCGGATACGGAACAGCCGACGTTTGTTTGCAATTAGTCCGCTAACAGTTTTGGGTTAAAAAAATGGAGTTAACTCAAATATTGTTAATATTTACAAATTAGGTTTTAAAAGATGAACTTTAACGATTCTAGAATTGTTTGGGCGTCGGTACATATTTAAATTAGCATTATTTTCTATACAGAAGCAGAATTCCAAATTTATTTTAACCACTGCAAGTCGCTTGACAAAGCCATTGATTTTTTAAACTGAGGACACAACTATTTCTTTGATTAAATCTAATAAAGGGAATAATTGATAAATCGAAGGACACTCTACTAGTTTTGGACAACATAATTCCTATAATTCTTATAAGAAAACGCATTGTTAATGCCAGAAGCACGCGCGCGAGAACCTGTTTCAAATTTAAGCTAAATGTGGGTAACCGTATTACTTGGCGCAATTTGTTTATAAAACACGGGCTACGTACGCACACACACACTGAGAGAATTATACTCGATTCATGTCGGCAAAGAGTGAAAGCAGTTGGTGAAAGTAAAAGATTATAACATTTAGCTTACTGTATCCACCTACTACATACGATATGATTATGTACAACACCGCATGCAATACACAAGCACAATTTCAGCCTTCGAATCAATTCGGTCCTAAAAAAGAAAAATTCCGCATTACGTAACGATAGCACCAAATTGAGTATAGTCGGTTTAAATAAAATATATTCGTGTATCGTACGCCGGTAGTGCCTGCGTGAATTTATTCTGTTACGTATTTATCGTACTTGAAGTTTCTTTTGTCGAGCCCCCCATCACAAAGTAGGCGATTCCGAAAGTATCGCAGTTATAAGAATAGAGTTAGGCAGCGAGCAATGTTGCGGTGTTCCTAATTTTTATTATGTCACAATAACTACTATAATGTAAGTGTAAAATAATAAAACGGCCGAGCAAATAGTTGCGATATTTAAGGAAAAAACCCGGGCGTTTTTAAATATTATTCCGAAGGCGAAATGCAACTCGAAATCGTTCATTTTCTCACAGTACCAGAATTAAAAATTTGTTTAATAATACAATAACAATAACAAAACGCAATATAACATAATTATAATTGTCGTCTATATTCTAAAGCTTGTAAATGGAAACGACTGGGTTACGTAATAAATAATGTGGCCTATGCGTTTGTATATTTAGATTTTCTCTAGATATCGGGGAATTGTGCCAGATCTATGCCGGTTATGTATAGCAGTGGTGTACGTTCCGCAATTGAAATCACATTAATTATCTATTTTTCCCTACTCCACTCAAATTCCATTAAAACAAAAAGAAAAAGTTGATACAAGATCCTGTAATCAAAAGACTGGCTTGAACCTATAATATCGATTTGAAAAGCATTAGGAGAACGGGTACACAATATTTCTTTCCCAGACATACTATTTACTCTTCCGAATCTTCTGCGTTTCTTTCCCCTTTTATCGCGTATCTGATCGAAGGGAATTTGTTTTTAAATATCTTCCCACCATATGTGCCAATGTCATAAATTTTATTCCACCACCTTTTGGCTCTGGTCCAAATCTACTCCTTCCTAGTAATATTTTGTGATGGTATTCGGTGTTATTGTTCCAAGTTAGTCTTTCATTCTTTCTGTTTTATTTTTGTTCTATTATCACCCCGTTTACTATTCTAGATAATCCCTGGGCTAATTTTATTGTAATTACTTTTCTTTGTTTGTTTATCGTAGAGAACCAATTTTGAGGCTAATGCAATTAATCTCTAATATTTGTTACACATAGTAGTTTTTTTTTTTTCATTACCGGAGTCGTTTGACATAAGTCTCCGGAAAAACTTCAACCCATTGGATTTTTGTATTTATCTCCCATTTTTGTACCTATACCACCCATTCGCAGGTCCTTGTGCTCCGTACCAATTTCAGTGCGCAATGTCCTGTCAGGAGACCTATTATTGTACGAAAGTGATTCCTACTAAGATTTAGTAGTTCGTCAGCCTCCTTTACTGATGGCTCCTTGATAAAGGTTTTACCATCACTTTGTCACGTTGTATTTTCCCGGTATTCTTTATGTTGTTCTTGGACCCACTTTCGAATTTGCCCTCGTATTGTGTTTTTAGACACTCCCAGTGCAGATTGTGGGACTACGTGTGAAGACAATGATCCTATCTTTGCTACCTCATCGGCTTTTTCATTGCCTACGATTCCCGAATGCCCAATTTCCCCAATTCTCCCATGTTTTCATGTGTCTTCTTCTCGGTGTCTTCGCTGACATTTTTGTTTCATATATTTTGCATGCACGTCTTGCTTCTTTGCATTTGGCATACTTGACCAAACAATCTTAGCTGGTTTTCTATTTTGTCGTCTATAGGCTCGTTTGTTAGTTGCTGTTTGAACATTTCATTTCGTATTTTGTGTCTTCTTGTTTCGTTCAGAGGAAATTCATCTCCATTACATTTATTCTTGATTTGTGTCTTTTTTGCTATATTCTAACGACGGTTCATTGCTCGAACACCTAATTATAATACTTTACTCATTAGTTTATTAACTTAACTCATCGATCCGACTTTCCCATGTTAATTTCTGATCTAAAAAAAACCCCAACAATTTAACGAAATTCTCATCGCAACGATAAATTCAGAGTTTGTAATTTTGAAAGTCCCTTCACATCAAGGCGACAAGGATAAATTTGAAATTCCTTTTGAGCCGCAAAAGAAAGAATTTATTGGGTCAACAGCCGATAAAAAATAGCTATAAGGCAATGTGAGAAAGACAATATGTAGAAGTGCACAAATCTGTTTTCAATATACAAACAGGTTATGGTCATCTATTTTCGCCAGATATTTTTTTCGGGTACGCGAATATCGACGGACACCCATTCTACATATATAGAGATTATCTACATAAATAAGAGGTGCTTAACATGTCCAGGGTATAAAATAATAATAAAAGAAGCCAGTGTTTAGAACTGTTTGGTGCTCCGGCAGAGGTAAATAAAATTTATCGAGGTACCGAGAGATCCCTGTATATACGCTGTTGCAGCATTCAGAATCTCTCTTTGAAATTCATTTTCGTCGTGGCGATACACACATGCACACCTCTCTCTCTCTCTCTCTCTATAGAAATCGAAACTATAAATCTGTGGAACGAGTACACTTCCAGAAAGGAAATATAGCGTAATAAATCAGTTATACTGCATTGACATCACATGTTTATTCAATTTATTTATATCGGTACCTGTACCATGGGAGGATGAACTTTTTTTCTTCGTTGAATGATGAAATTACTACCCGGCCCCAGTGGTAATAATAACAATAGGAAATAGCTTTAAATTATCATTGATCGTCCGGTAAATATTCAATTATTGCAAAACGCAACAGCTAACACCTTTTTTAAATTTTAATTTTATTTATTGTTTTTCGAAGCGTCAGTTGGATTTTTATTTACAACAGAAACTCCCAAGGGAATATAATCTTATTGTATTTTCTCGTTTTCGTCAAACATATTCATTCCATTCTACTTAATTTCAAACATCAAATTATTAACTTATTTTAGTTACTTATTCACTTATTTCTTTTAACTATTTATATTGTTACGTAAAATCATATATAAATGGTAAAACATGCGAAGTGAATGTTGCTTTTCTAGCATCTGTACTTATTGTTAGGTAGAGTTGGAGGTCACTTAGTTAGTTGCTGTATGTACATACGTACCATTATGTTCATATGCAACTTTGGTATATAAGTGATACTTGCGTTCAGTTATATGAGCATAATACAGCACAACATAAATAATAATAGTAGGTGTAGTCGATGGCATACAATTACATATGTATTTCCTTTAAATGTCAACGGTCTAATATAATTGCCGCGTTTTATTTTATAATTATCCGCAAAGGAAAACAACTATTGCGCCGACCTTCCCAGACCAGATAAAATTTTGTCAATCGTATATGATCCCGGATATTAGCAAATGTTGTGCATATATGATATGTATATATATATATATATATATATATATATCTTGCAAGGTCATTTTCTGAAAGAACGGCACAGAACATTATTTTGTGTGTGTTGTATGGTAATATATATCCTTAGTTTTTTTTTAATTTTCCCCTCGTTTTCTATTACCTTCCGACGAGAGTCCAGTTATAGCATTATGTAGAGAACATTTTGGAATTTACCTCTGTGCAAAGTAAATTCGAAATTTAAATTTAAGTTAGCTGTTCAATTTGCATCCATGATATATATATATTTTCAAGAATATATTGTTATGATGTTCCCCAGTACTTTTTGTTTTCTTAATTTTTTATGCTTATCAGATTCATCTGCAACATATGCGACCTTGGGTATTTTCTTTTTGATTTAGGATGGTTTATGTGTATTACAGGTTGTAAATTAAATTGGCCATCTCTTCTATCCAATATCTCCCTTTTTGGCCGATAATCTAAGATTCTTATTAGGCGATTGACGCCGAAGAAAAGAGACGCTAGTCTCTGCTTCTGTGAAGGAAAAATCATAGGTGCAATTGTGTCACATCTTGACATTGAGATTAAACAGAAGTCACATTTGACACATCGCAATATATCTATATTGTATCTTGTATCTTTTTCCTCATTTTTTCCCTCATACAAATAAGACTGATTTTCTTCCTGTATCTTTGCCTCCTATTCAAGTCTAAATCCCTAAACTGATTTCGATGAAACTTGCATTTTCAGGGTGGTCCAGAAATCAAGCTGTACGAAGTTTTGATTTTCGAGGGGGAAAGTAGATATTTTTTTATTGTATTTAAAATAGAAGTAAATCCAAATTACTGCTGGAGATGAATTGTTTTAATCTAAGTGAAAATTTTTATTTTGAATGCCAATTAAATTGTATTATTGCTGCCAAATTGGACCGATAGAAAAGCGGGAGTGTAGAAATAGATAAATTAACAGGTGTTGATTATCCAACGCAGTATTTGTTGATCCATCATGTAAATTTAAGTGCATTATGATGTCATCAGCAATATTCTCAACACGAAGAGTCTCTTAAGCTTATTATTTCCTTTCCCCATATTCCATCGATTTGACCCTGGCATATTTGTATTCCGTTAAAAAAAAAGACGTATTATTGATACATATAAATATTATTATTGCAATAGAGAAAAGGTAAACAGAAAGAAAAAATATATCAAGGAAGATTCTAAAGACATAAACACTTGTTTGGCAAATATCTTTAATATCCTTTAATTTTTAAATGTCAATATTAACGTGGATGGTAAATTAGTATTAAAATTATTTCTCGCTTATTTGCTTTATGATTCTTACATAGTAGAATTGAAAATTTCTCGGTGGTAATAAAAGAAGATGGCTTGTTAAGGCTCATGCTAATAGTCGCCGTATATATTTTCATTTCATACATAGCGACGGCCGTTCGGACATATTCATGTATACGTGGAGGTTTAAAAGCGATAGGCTATTCTTTTAATGGCCACTTATGCATACGCTTTAAGTAGGTACTAGTGTACTGTCGTATGTCGAGCTGCATAGTCGTTTTGCCATTTTTCAACGATATTTGCATAGGATTAACAAAGAACCAGCAATAAATACTAGCTGAGGAATGCGCGAGGATAGAAAGAGTATTATTTCTTTATGAAAGGCACTTGGGTTAATACCATTAACGCTAGTACTGAGCGCTGAACGAACTGTTGGATGGGTTTCAATAGAGAATACGATTCGCTAGTCACTCCGGGAAGAGAGTTAATATATTAAGGTACTGCTATGCGTGAAGAAAGTGTTAAATTTGCAAATTTCTTCTTTTATATATATATAACATATGCAAAGGTAATAAAACGAAAAGATTGCTGCTATTTGTCGATGTTTACCTTGATCAAATATAGTCACCTATATACATATGGAGGTATATAATATACGATAAGGATAGTAGCTAACGCCTATTAAAAAAAGAATGTTATTGAGAAATGATTACATGGGTTAGACATGTATTAAGCTAACAACAATAGCTTAGATAGATTTTTTTCCATTATTAATCGAGTTATTCGCAATAAGACATAAATTCAACTCAACGACGGGGTTTTATATAAAGTGCGGTATCCCAATCCCGTAGATCCATTGAAAATACCAAGGCTTTTCATGATCTACCACACCTTACTTTATTCATTATGATTTCTAAATGTTAGAGTGTAGCGACTAACTCGCGGCATGAAAAAAAACAAGTTAAACTATGTGCATGAAATAAAAATGATAATAATAATTGTCGGTAAGGATTCTTATTTGATTTGCACGTTTCAACTCACCCATATAAAATTCCCGAATAGCTTTGACGTAAATACCAGTGGCGTTCGTAAGTAATAATAATTTTTGTAATTATATTTATATTTTTGAATCGGCATAATTATGTGCACAATACAGCTTTCTCTTTCCGCATTTTTTTCGTAGGTCATTACAAATCGATTAGTAACATTAAAAAATGTATGTGACGTGTAGTTTTTTTTTTGAGGGAAAATCGTCAAGAAAAAGGTAAAAATTATATTTTAATTACATCTCTCCTTATCTGATTATGTTACTAATATTGGAAATCCTACATCATATACGAGGATGCGTCATTAAGTGTTATTCCCAGTTATAAGTTATAAACACGCACTTTGCATAGGTGTTGAAATGCATTAACATTCATTAAATATTCTTAAGTGTGTATATGCACGTATATACAACACGTTTACTCTACTTAGAACTCCTGATTAATCTGAGTAAATTCGAGGCCAACTATATGCCACTTGGTATAGTGGGTGTGGTCACGACCTTACTATCTCCGTATATCCATATTTCCAACGCGCTCTTTTTTTATAATTATTCCAAAGCAGTGTGGTACTCAACAAACACACGGACACACTCACACAAGCAGTGCTTGTATTTCGCAACAAGAAAGCGGTCGCTGTTGGTATAGCAAGAAATACGTGATGTAGGTACCATAATGCGAGCGTACATAGAACTCCTTCAGCTCCTTCTCGCACGTTATACAAAAGAAACCTCGCCTCGTACATACGTGGCGGGCACGACTCTTGAGCAAAAGAATTTCCAACATTCGCTGCTCCAACCGTGCTCTTATTTTGACATTATGCAATCAATGGGTCGACGCAAAAGGTGCAATATCACTCTTAATTGACGATGGTAGAAGGTATACTTTTCAATGGTCTAATTCTATGTGTACATAACTGGGAAAGATTCAAGCGTTCAACTTCATGCACGAGTAAGTTTTACTAAGAAGGGTATCTTTGGGATGGTATTCGTCGGGATCTTATATAAAACTAAAAAAGCTGTGGTACCATATCTTATTTTAAAGGAAGACTTCTGTATTTGTAAATATGTTACATTGAACGATTTCGAGATAAATTTGTTAGAGCAATCAGCAACAAACAAACCATTTTCATTAATACATATCTAGATTCCAAATTTTCACATCTAATTTTAAAATGAGGGCATTTAGATATTAGTAGTAGTACTAGGGGGCTACGAGCGCAATTTCCCCACAAGAAATACATGGGGTCAAAAAAAACTACTTTTTCCACCATCTTGGGTTTCATGAGGAGCGGGAAAGAGATAGGGGAGCCCGAGCACATCGCAAGCGTTCAATTACAACGGGTAGCCGTTCAATTATAACAGATAACCGTTCAATTGCAACGGGTGGCTGTTCTATTATAACAGATAACCGTTTAATTGTAACGGGTAGCCGTTCAATTATAACAGATAACCGTTCAATTATAACA
>JARFOC010000330.1:315153-337414 GCA_031763485.1 Osmoderma eremita | reverse complement strand
CAATAGATATATATATATATAGATATATATATATATATATATATATATTAATCATTGTGTTTTTTTCAATTTTTTACCATAAAATTTGTTAGTTATAGAATATGACTTTCTTATACTTTTTTAACCCAGTGTATATTTTTGTACACAACCAAAGCGATCGAAAAAACCCTCTTCAATATCTCTATTTTAGCGATACGCTCAAAGTCAACAGGAGGACTCGTTTAATGTTTGTGTGTGTCCACGATAAAGCTAAAACTGAAAAATTCGAGACGTTCCGTTCGACCGAAGAGAAAAGAATTATTAAACACACAACCAACGTATTTTTTCGTCACACCACGCGATATCCGTTGCCCAAGTGAAGTTTCACCGAAACAGATTACTAAATTACGGTTCTTCATTAGTTATTTTGAGTGTGAATCCTGTGTAGTGTACAAGGCTATACGTTTGCCATGTAGACGTCTTCATCGTTCATCACAGTTTCACTAATTTATATGCGGAACATGACCTACATGTAAAACAATCACTGGATTAGAAGAAGATGTGTTTTCTTTTTAATTTACTAGAATCATTCCGTGGGATCTTATCGCGAAAACAGTTGAAAAACAAATTATACTGCCAACACCTAAGATTTACACCGGCATTGTTTTGTGAATTTGTAAATTTAATTAATTGTATAACCTCGCTGTTTCAAGTAACAGTTCGTATATCAGCGGCAAGTGCATTAAAATCAAATTAGAGATAAAAAGACGATAAGGGGAAGAACTTACAATTAGTAGTTAATGATATTTAGTAATTGTCCAGTGGAAGTTGTTATACACCTGCTTTCTTCCTGACTTCCTAATACTTTTTTTATTGCTTCCTATACCATAATTATTCGAATGCCACCTATTATTGTACACTATATGGATAGTGTTGGGCAAGATGTAAACGCAATGTTTAAGTGAAGGAGAACCGTGCAAATTAGTCACGCAAAACCAAGAAATGAAACTACGTGAGAGACCTTTACGACAAGAAAAGCGCAATCAAAATATGTTGCTCGCAGTTATATTGTTGTGGGAATATATAGATGGTGAAACACTTCTTTTTATTTCGATTTCATAACAGAGTATACACAAGGCAGGTGCATTTTACAAGCTTCTTGCAACAAAAGTGGCTGTAAGCCAACACGACTTTGTAACATAAACTTACATTCAGATTTGATTTGGTGTTTCGGACACATGTTAAAAGCGGTGGTAGCAAATTAAATCTAATTCGAAGGATATGGGCATGTTAAATTTATTTATTACACCGATCAATTTTAAAAACAAATTTTGCGATTTGAATAATTAAATTTCCAGGGGAAATGTCAAAATATCAAATATTATCATGTTAGCTTATATAAGTCCGGCTTTTTGCATGTTATGACCGTATTATAATCGAATCTTCTGTTTAGTTACGTGATATTTCATTAAATTCAACACCGTGATGTAGTATTAATTTATACAATAACAAATATTGACAAATATGTTAATTCATTTTAAATTTATAATCTATACAAATGATGTAATATGTCAAGTACCACCTTTAAACTTTCGCTTAAATGTTTATTTACCGTTTACATCATTTAATTTAAAAAAATTACTGATTTCTTTGTTGATAGGTGTTATTTTATTTTGTTAACAATATATAAACACAATAACAATAAACACCCTTCAATGTTGATTTTTTTCGGTTTTAAAACGTATGCTATATGCATTTTTCACACTTGCGTAACCAAAACGGAAAATAGAATTCGTCCTACTTAATTAACCTTGATTCCTTGCACAAACATATAAGCATGATCATCCTCATTGGGATTTTGAATTAAAGATGAGGTAAAATTGAAAGTATATTTTAGTTTCTTTTAAAAAAGAAAATTTATCTAATTCTAAGAAGTGTCAATTTCACGGTACCTACTTAGGATTCGCTTTTCTATTTGCTTTCATGGGAATCTATTATTTTCCTTTATAAAGAAATACATTCATTATGCAATCATGTAATACTTGTGCGAAATGAATTGAAGTAATCTTTTCTTTGCATTATTGTTGCGAGCCTTTATAATCGTGTTATATAACACGTTTCATTAGATGCTTAACGAGGCATTGTTAAGGCGAAGGAATCATATTGCTAGAATTGAAAGATGAACCTGTGTGAAGGTATAATTCTTTGAACTCAGTTCCATCTTGAAATGTTAGTTTCCACACTAAAGCCGGTACAGACCAATTCGAAAATTATCTTCGCTAAAAAAATCTGCAATATCAAAGACTTCCACTGTTCCCCTGTTCCACTGGGTGACTGACACAAATTTTCGTTACTCACACGATTACATTATATCGCGCAATCATATCGTAAAACGAATTGATTTTCGTACAAGCCGTAGCCGACAGTATTAATTGCAGAAAAGAGTAGATAAGAGTTATTAGATTGTATGCGATAATTATCGTATCCACAACATACAATGGGAACAAATGTGATGGACAACGCAGAGGAAATCGGGTTTTGTTTTCGCTTTAGATGGTAGCCCGATTTCAAATTTCGAAAATGCCTGTTTTGTAATTATAACCTTTGTTAACACCGCTATTTATAAGTGCGTATAAATGAATGTATGTGTGTAGATGTTAATGGAAGCATCCTTGTCCCAATTCTAATATCGTAAACGATGTGTTAGAAACAATAAGATTTATTTATCAAGATAATATCAATTAGTATTGATTTGAAATTATTCGAACGCTCAAATTCTATAAACGCAATGTAAAAAGTGTCCTCACCCTCACTGAGTTTACCTAAAAATGATGGCCGCTTCCATTTTTGTTGACTTAACAAATGCGTTTTCCTCGGTGAGGTAATAAACAGATATTTTAACTTCAAACTGGCCAGATTCTCGCAAAGGGTTGACCAAAGTCATTTAGAAAATTTTAACGAACAAATTTAATAAAATATGAACATAAGTTTCAATTTATGACACCTTTTATTAATATAAAATTAAAAACATATATATATGCTTTACTTATCAACATTTTTAAAATTATAATCTAATATTAATGATAAGTTACTTTTGTTTAAATTTTAAATATATTTTTTTACTTTGATCGGTTCTCAACGCATTAAAAATGGTAAAATTTTAAACGATTTTGATGGAGAAGGAACATGACATAAAGGAAATGATTCTCCCTCAAGTAGATATCAAGTAGATTATTATTGCCAGCAGATATTACAAGTTGTTTAGATTTTTATGAAGGGTGATTAACTAGGTTTAAAGTTTTACCAATTATAATATTTTCGTAACGTTAAACGCTTTAACATAAAATATAAGGGGAAATCTTAATTGCATCATAAAGTATTTAATGTAAAATAGAAATTTTACAGGCTAAAATGTATATAAATATGTATGTGGGTATATACACATTTCACTTCGCTCTACAATCGTATGGAAGTACGTAAAATATACTTAAAACATGTGTAAGTAAGTATATACCGGTAGATATATATATATATATATATATACAATTATGCACTGGAGCGTAAATTTCAACTTTTACTTTTGTCAAAGCAACAAACAAAATGTGCCCGTTTAACGAATCCATTCGGGTAAATTATTTCAAAGTCGTTTCTTTCCAAAGCAATGTATATATATTTTAAATACATGTATCTTGGACAATAAAAGATTGAAAAGGAACAACACCAGAAAACCAATCTCGAAGGTTTTTTTCTTGTCAGTACAACTTAAAATATGCACCCACGAAATTGTATCAAGGATATCAACCACATATAGTTACGCATATCGAAAAGTTGTTCTTAGATACATTTAGTATTAATTATGTATACGATATGTGTACGAATAAATAAGTATTTCTATTATAATAGTTGCATAACACAACACAGATAACCTTGTCAACGGTACAAGCTAGTTCATTTTTTTTCTGACTTAACGGACACCTACAAAGATAAATTAGACGTTCAAAAACAATCACAATTAAGAAAAAAAAAAATAGATCAACGATCTTGGTATTCGAAAGGAAGGCAAAAAAGATTATCACATACTCCTTGAGCATATACACTTTTAACATTGTTTTCCAGCATTGGTTTCGGCCCAAAGGAAAGTCAGCAGAAACTCCCAGGTCAGCGAAGAAGTTAGTAAACCAGAGGTCAACTTCCAATGTCCAGAGGAATTCGGTTACTATCCACACCCTTCCGACTGTACGCTTTACCACGTGTGCTTCTTCGGAAGACCAGTTCTAGAATCCTGTACTGGCGGACTTATGTATAGGTAAGGAGTGGCGAATCAAATAAGGAAATAGCACATTTGGGTTTTCACGATTATTTGAATCTACAGCCCGGAATTGCAAACCTGCGATTGGCCGAGGAATGTAGGCTGCGATGGTAGCGGTGACGTTTCGATTGCTGCTGTTGTTTCATCCTCAAATCCACCCCTCAGTCCGTCTACGGAGGCGAGAAGTAGGTACAGCACAATATCATCACCCAAAACCCAACCGTCCGTTGTTGTGACGCCCAGAGGACAACCGCGTAGTCTACATCACGATATTGTTAAGGTAACAATTGCCAAATTTTATGAAAATCATATAGTGGCGTGCGAAATAATAGCAGTGACAACGTAAGCAATGATAATATTGGACTAACTTTGTGCCATTAGCACTACATTTATTGATGACATTATCATCCTATTAAGGCGGTCAGGCGAGACGGAAATCTCCATAGCCTTCCAACAGGTAATTGATGCAATTTGTAGCTGGTGTAGCAGGGAGAACCTATGCACCAATCTATGATAATGACGTTCATAGGGAAGAGCAAAGTGAAAAAATTAATACCACCCACCATTCAAGGAGTGAAACTGGAATTTGCAGAAATGTAAAATATCTGGGCGTCATATGTGACAAGAAAAGACAAGGGCTGTACTTATGGTCTTGTCGCAGGGTATGTGAGAAGTTTTGGAGGTTACCCCTATTATTGGTTGTACGTGGCGGTAATAGGTCCAACAATCAATTTTTGGGCAATAGCCTGGTGGAGGAAAACGTAACTAGCTAGGGTCACAGCAAAACTCACATACATACAAAGGATGGCAATTAAGAGAGCAGTTTCTTCCACCCCGTCTTTGGCATTAGAAACTTTTCTGGATCTCCTTCGCCGCATATTGCTTTGGAACGGGAGGCCAGATTAACAACATTTCGCCTCGAGCACTTAGCGAATCAATGGCCGGGTACTCATATGTTCTTGACAAATAAGCTGTGGGAATTCATTCATTCAAACATTCTTCGACAAAGCAACAGTAGAGCACGTCATGTGCCACTGACCATCAAACAAGTCCAGGCCGTTAAGGTAGAAGGGACGAATTATCAAACTTAATAAGTAACTACATTTAAAATTACTACACTGCGATAGTTGTTGCGAATCAACACCTACTTGATTCAATGTCACGCAGGATGGAAGCAACATTGCACATTTTGAATAGTTTATAATATATTCACCAAGAGTGGGTTGCTCTTTAATGGCTTGGATGTCTATGTTTGAAGAGTAAAAATATATCAACACTTATTTTCCACTTATTTTTTAAATTTATGGAATAATTGATACTTTTATTAGAACTTGATTATTTTGCACACCACTGCACATCATTGGTTATAATAATTTTCCAAACAATCGAATCTGGATTATGAAAATTGAAAAATATTTGCAATCAACTGAATGTATACACGGTAATCCCATTTGTGACATTGATTTCTGTTTGTAGCAGCAAAGATATTACGAAGAAGATGAGGATTTACCGGAACAAATTGCCGTTGTAGAGAGACAACGAACTTACAGGGGACAACCGGCTAAAGTGAGCGACGTTCAGAGGGACAGAGACGGCCTGGGTCCCTATGGTGATAACTCGATTCCGGTGAGTATCTCTTTAATGCTAGGCAGCATCTCTCTAATGCTTGCTCTCGCATTCGTATTTCTATTCATTATTGTGTCCGAATGAGACTCTAATTAGCGTAGAAGGGTTTTCGCTGCTTGCGCAACTGACAACATCCACTCATATGTCTGCATACACAAAAAAAAAAGAATTAATTGCAAGCAATCGAAGTTGCGTAAAGGTAATTTCTAATATTGGCCAATTATTTTACTGATGGGGATATCTACATACATACATATGTATTGGTGTGTTTGTCTATTTTACAAATATCTAGAACGGAACTCTCATGTTAATGTCTAAACACAAATAGATCCTTGGCGAATTGAATACAAACGGTAATTCAAACCCGGGAGAAGGATATTTGTAAATAGGTAGCGACCGTTTAGTTTACGCGCTAAAAAAGGAGGAATCATGAATATTCAAAGTAAACTTCGCAATGTAAGCTAATAATTTCGTGTCGTAGGAGACTGCGAAAATACAATGATGAATGTGTAATTGTTATATAAGGATACGTTCGCTTTTCGCTGGCGTTTTAGTATAAGTAATATAAATAAAAGGATAATTTAAGCAATTTAATTCAAATCAAAGTAAATACAGCAATTTTCACTAGGGATTTAAGAATATCTCAAATCACTTAAAATGCAAACAAACATCTTTAAGTATAACCGTTTTTATTTGTTAAGTAATTGTTGAAATAGTATCTTCTTAAAAGTTCCTCTTTCATTTATCTGCGTTTCAGTCTTACAGCAGTAGAGGTGAAAAGATAGGTGTGATATCGTTCGGAACAGGCCAGCAGAGTAATCCATCTTACAGGTAAGTGTTCCGAGATTCAACCGATGCAATTCTCGTAATATTAATAAAAAGAATTACTTCCACCGCTTCCATTAGTAGTATTACTGACATCAAAGACGTTTTAACGAACGACCTGAAGTTGAGGCGACGAAAAAGACAAATTCACAGAAGGTAAATTTAAAAAAAAACAAAAAACAAACCGATTTACCTAAGATTTAGATTACAAACAGAAACGATGGAATTTTAATTTTAATTTAATTTTAACGAAAGGGCAATGGCAATCGGCGAAGATATAAGTTCGAATTCGATCGTTTCGTTTATAATCGTCATTTTTGAAACCGCATACTGACAGTGTGTCTAAAATTTTAGCGATCACGATGCATCCCCGTGGCACGGTGGTAGTGGTTCTGTTAAAAAAACCTTCCAAAATCATCCCCCAGTAATCCTTCTACGACCCCCATTTCCTACGCGAAGATACAATACCGACTTCCAATCACGATTCCTGCCGATTACCCAACAGGACGACGGATTCAAACCGTTTTTCCCCGAATACAACGCGAATAGTAATTATAAATCTGGGTATCCTCAAGAAACGGTTGAAGATGGCCAATACAAGGGATCCTTTTTGAAGAATAAAGATAATTATTACTTTGTAAATCCCATCATTGGCGTTGGGGGGAATAAACCGGGTCGTCAGCCAGTGAAGCAAGAGACGAAACAGGCTGATACTATAGTTAACTTTTCCTTGGTGCATGACAGTAAACCGCCTAATATCCCTGCCTCACCGACTAGGAGCCATACGCAAGCTAAAGTTCGTCCCTACGGCACTGAGGAGTATAAGTATGATTCTAAAGATTATGAGGGGTACTATAATAGTCGCATACCTGATTTGCTACCGTATCAAAGGAATAGCTATGAGAATATCAACCCGTTTTCAGCACCACATTTTAATTTTGACGATTTCTTTAAGGATTTTGACAGTTTCCACCCTACCACTGAAAGGAACGAAGTCGTTACGACGGCACAAGTTATAAGAACAAATCCAACAATACCCAAATCCCATGCAAAAACTACTACTGAAAGGATAAAGGCGACTACTTTAAGCGATTATTACTATTACGATGAGTATGATGATGAGACTGAAAAACCCAAGAGCAGGCAAACGACCCAAGCTAATAAAATGGAAAGTACCACTACTCAATATGGCAAAAGGACCAAGATTAAATATGACCAATACTATTACGACGACGATTATGATTATGATAATCAATCTGCGATTGTTAAAGATGTATATACGAGTGAAATTCCTAAGACTAAGCATCACATACGATTAGGCGAATCCCCCACAATCGCTAGTACAAGCAGTGATGGTACCACTACTAAGAAGGTTATTAAAATCACCTCCCCAAGACCCCAACCATCTACCACCTCACGAATTCATGTCATTTCATCAACGACACCCCCGACCCCATACACCATTCGCCAAAGAATGCGAACTACCATCAAAACAACAACATTCAGACCTATACAAACCAATAATATCAGACAAAAACTGTTAACTGCAACTACGGACTCTGACCTTAGACCAGATGACTTGACCACAAGGTAAATCATAATTACTTAAGCGATATTGTATGTACATATATATTACTTATTTGCATGCCCAAAATATATTATGACTAACAACTATTACTAAATAATTATTATTTCATGCAATATTTTTGTCTAATAATAAAAGATTCTCTGTACGTCTTATGTAACTTGAAAGGTCAAAGCATCAGGTGTTAAGACCATCGCCATTAAACGATTGTATGTAATATAACATCCACTGTCACAGAGATTACATAAGTAAAATTGCAATAAACAATATTTTAACATAAAATACACTTGGATACAGTCC
Organism: Osmoderma eremita; assembly: GCA_031763485.1. NCBI lineage: Eukaryota > Metazoa > Arthropoda > Insecta > Coleoptera > Scarabaeidae > Osmoderma > Osmoderma eremita. The sequence goes on along the minus strand of JARFOC010000330.1, from coordinate 328,790 downwards.
TCAAAATAGTGAAAGTATTTGCAATTGTGAAACGTTCTGTAGGTCAAATTCATTGTTGGAATTGCATGTTTAATCTAACTATTGTTGACACATACCTAGGCAATAACAAAAATTCAATACACCGTATGTCCTTGAATAACGCAAGAAATAAGTGAAAAATTTTTGCGAGTATATTACTGCGCTATAAAGTATTCTTTCTTTTTAATTCTAACAGCAAGGTGGAGGAAGCTAGTATAACTCCCCAGAAAGCAGTGACAACTAAGGCCTTATATAACGGTAGCAGACACTATGACTCAACGCACTATGACCCTTACTACATTTATGACGATGTAGAATACAGAGATTTAGGTAAATATCAAAAATTTTGTTCACTAGTTGTATATAAACGAAAAAAAAAATTCTTCTCTAGAGGATTATGCTCAACATTACAATTCAAACAACGCTGGTCGTCAGCACATTCAAAACGCTTACAGAGGTACACCTGCTACAGCAGTGCAAGTGTTACCAACCTCAGAAGAAGTGCCAAAACGCAGACCCGCATTCCAGGAACACACTTATATTCCTCAAGATGTCTACCAACCCACAGTACCAGAATATAGAGACGATGGTTATGTATGTCCTGTTCTACGTTTTACAATTACAAAACTTAAAAAAAGTTTGCTTCTAGGTCGACGATCAGTCAGCTTATATCAGACAATCAAACCGTCAATCGTCTAAGTAAGTAAAAATTAATTAACCTAAAGAAAGAGCTTATAAACAACACCTCTTGTACATATTTTAAGTCTTAGGGGTGACAGAAATGATATCAATTATATAGAAGAGCCAAGTACTACGAAAAGAACAACTACAACAATTAGAACTACAACTACTACGACAACTACTACAACGCCACGTCCAATTATCCAACAAAAGAGCACCACCGTTCTCCCAAGGTACTACCACAAAGTTCCTTCCAACAAAAAGAAAAGAAAGGAATAAATATGAAAAAAGAATCAAAATATATCCGTAGAAAAGCTTCATTATCCATTCATTTCTTTATCCATTCATTATTTTAGAAGAGAGTGGAATTATTTTCATATTAATTCGTTATTGACGTAGAGAAAACAATTCTACTCTACTTGTTTTTGGGTATGCAAAGAGGGATGTTTCCTCATTCCCTATTGCAGTTAGTAAATGACATTTCGTTTTCATAGTGATACAAAAGAAGGCCGGTTTTCTCATCAAATTTTCTAAGGGACCCTTAAATGTATATATCTAGTAGATACCTTTACATTTTTTAGACTTGAATCTACATATTCAAAATAACAAATTGGTATCGTGAAATACACATTCGGGGATTCCATTCGGGGGTTGTATAATTCGTTGAAATATAAACAAACACCGACCCAATTCTATTCCTGTTATGTAGGGACTTTGGTTTGGAACCAAAGAGGGTAAAATGGAAATTGCTTTCGGTTGGTGTTTCTGATAATTCGAGTCTGAAAAAATTGATTTATACACTCGAGGGTCCCTTGTTTGCAGTAGATTATTCCGATTCATTACAATAGATACTATTTATTCTAGCAGATCGCCAAATAGTACGAAAGCCAATCAAACACAAGCACTGTTAATTCCTATAACATTACGAGGAGACCAGGACCGATTATCACAACCAATTACCAGATTCCGTCCTCAAATTCCTCAACCCGAAGTGACTTACTTACGTCGACCATTGACTGACATAACTAACAATTCTTCAAATGTATTCGAAAACGATATTAATAGTACTCAATCTGCGAATCATTCCGAAATAGATTTATCTCATCCTATTAGGACTGCTACTACTCAAAAACCTTCCTATCACTTTATAACGAAAGCGTCCAGGTCAACTCCGGTTGGGCAGATTATTATAACTACAACAACCCAAGCACCACACAATGTTATACAATCGAGAGCGCATAAGCACAGAAATAGATTTAATTATAACAATCATAACAATTCTGTTATAATGCCTACAACTTATGCACCGCCTAAGTTCTTTCTTAAGCATATCTTACCAAAATCTGTCGCTTCCAGTACTAGTCCTTCTTATTCTTTGCATGCAACCGATAATGATGATCAAAAGACAATCCAAAAACATCCCAGTATAAAAACGATAAGGAAATTTATAAATCCGATAGCCATCAACAATGAGTTTGCTGGTGTTAATGGTGATACTAACTATGATAATGAAGACGCAAATGTTGAAAGTGTTACCGTGACATCATCCAGCACCGTTCCAACTGTTTCATTCACACCGACTACTGCGGGAGTAAAAATAACACCACGACCAGCTCAGTTATCAATGACGACAACACAAAAGACCTTAACAACACAGACAACGACAAGTACGACCCAAACTACCACAAATACGGTTAAGACCACCCCGAAACCACAAACGACCACATCAGCCCTTATTTTGGACGCTGACCAAATCGAAATAACACCGATAATATCGCATCCAAACTACAACACGGCCAGAATTTACGTTTCGCCGAATCGGAAAAAATTTAGGACTACAGTCGAAATTCCCAAGCCCGAAGATTTACTGAATAGGGAAGAAAGTTCGTCGAAACAGAGGCCGGATGTCTTTCCGCCGTATAAGCCGAAACCCGTAGTAAAAATCACACAATCAGACGACTTGTTGACGAACAAAGCGGCCGATGTAACGTCACCTCGAAATACCTCAATCCCAGCCCGCATATCCCGGGTAAATACCGCTATAAAAAGTTTAATAGCACTTGGGGGAATGCGCAAGCCAAATGTGCAGAAAAGTATCGACAACCATACACCAAACGTTCATTACAACGATATCAAACAGAGGTATTTATTCCTCCTAAATAAGAAAGGGTTGCAATTTTGTTTTGCAAGATGTAATTTTGCATGAATCACTATTACTCTGAGGTCTTTATTACCTATGTTGCACCATTTTTCAATTTAACCGACCTTGTTATTGCTTCTATATACAGCGTGTCAATTGTGGAACATGTCAGAAACAGAAGTAGAAACTAATGCTAAAAACAAACATTATTGCGTCATTCACGTAGCGCTGAGAAAATAATAGCCAACTTAATTCGAACTTTTCGAATATCAATTTAGAATAGATAATTGTTATCAAATATAAATTTCTGTTCTTGTTATAAGCAATAATTGAAGCAAACAATTTCACAATCATGACCTCTTGAATTTAGCACTAGTTCATATTTCATTTTTATTGGCGTGTTATGCAGTAGACACGAGTTATACATATTCTAAGTGAGTATAAAATTTGCAACATTTAAAAGAGTTGAGAAGAGAGGTTTCTTCATTCAACTATTTTTACAAAAAATATTCTCCACGAAAAAAAATCGGATCAAAAACAAAAACTTTTTTATGGTAATAGCCTCGATTATCATAAACCCCATTGTTTCTTCGTCCGATCCCTTTGATTGTTTTGATTCTATCTGTTCATCTTTAAAATTCCAAACCATCTTCAAAGTTCGATAGAGAAAATTACTTCAAATTACCCGCACATCTCCCTAGATTAAGGCAATGCTTATATCGCTTAGTATATGAAGATGCAGTGACACATTTATATTTAGATAAAGTACGGTAAAAGATGGAAGTACCTTGAAGCCTTGATTTGACCCAATAACAAGCTCGCTCCTATAAAGACCGGAAGTTGACTGGACTATTTCATTTAAAAAAATTATTCTTACATATATATTCATAACCCAGCACATATTTTAACATCCGCATAGATATACCTCCTTAATATTAACACAATACTTACTTTATCTACCCACGTACAGGTTCAAAATAATACGAATTGGTTTGACATGTATCATAAAGAAATAAAAACTTAGGTATAACCCAGATAGAAATGGTAAAGCAGGTAAAGGCGGGAGAATTTTGCTGGCTGCTCTTGCATGGTAGTTTTTGCTAGGTGACAGTATTATCTTTGTGACCAATTTTGTCACGCCCAAAAATGTTTGGTTGTATTCGTCCGTGTTTCTAGGACCAATACAAGAGGAAGAGGAAACCTTCATTATAGTACGGGAGGAAATTCCGATGGTGCTGTGATTACTGTAAATAGAGGAACCCCACCGCCGTAAGCTTTTAAAATTTGATAATTTTAAATGTAGATAAAATAAGTTTGGTTGTTTTTCGCCAGACGAACGCGTTCGACATTAAAACCTTCGACTTCCATAGTATCGAAAGCAGCTGAATTTGTCGATATCTACAAGTACCCTCCCAGAAGACCAGATACAATTTACCCACAACCTGTACCGGATAAGGCAGCAGCTAAGTGCCGTAGAGACGTTTGTTTGCTTCCAGATTGCAGTTGCGGAGGCAAAGAAATTCCTGGTAAGTAAGGTTTTACGCACGCCTAAAGAAATTATAGCCGATTACAGATTTTTACCTCACGAATCCCAATCCACAGGACTTGATTATAGAATACGAAAAGGCTTTTTTTTCTTTAAAATTAGGTGATCTACCTGTTGAAGAGGTACCCCAAATTGTACTGTTGACTTTTGACGATGCCGTGAACGATTTAAATAAAGAATTCTACAGAGAAATATTTACTGGACGGACTAATGCGAATGGTTGTCCGATATCGGCTACATTTTACGTATCACATGAATGGACTGATTACAGTCAGGTTCAAAATCTATACGCCGACGGCCACGAGCTAGCCTCGCACACAGTTTCGTAAGTGGCCTCATCCCCCAAGAAGTCTTGTGCCCATTTGGGAGCGGGGTATCTTTTGATTAATCACATGTATCGTCTAATCTGATGCTTCCTATTACTATTTTACATACATTTATTACCATTTTTTATATTTATTCTACTCTCTTGTCTGTTGTTCTTACTCCATCCTTTTGCCCACTAACAACAGGGGACATACCAGTTGAACAAGTACCCCAGATCGTACTGCTTACATTCGATGATTCCGTCAATGATTTAAACAAAGGGCTCTACAGCGAATTGTTCGAACGGGGCCGGGTAAACCCGAATGGCTGTCCTATCGCGGCCACCTTCTATGTTTCACATGAATGGACAGACTATAGTCAAGTGCAGAATTTATACTCGGACGGCCATGAAATTGCGTCACATACAGTTTCGTAAGTGGGAACCTGAATCTAAAATTGCACCATTTTGCACCATTTACTAACTAAAAGAGAACAATTGATGATTTTATTACTATGCAACTAACTTTCACACAAATTTCCTGGCTTTTTTACATCTTTGTAATTACATCAACCTTGTCCACTTCAAAAGTGATATACTAAAAATCAACCCACTTTAGTCATAGCTTCGGCGAGCAATTCTCCCAGAAGAAATGGACGAAGGAAGTAGCTGGTCAACGCGAAATCTTATCTGCATATGGTGGAGTTAAACTTGAAGACGTCAGAGGAATGAGGGCACCTTTCTTATCAGTAAATTAAATCGAATTCATCGAATTTAGATTTCAACACTTGAAATTTTAGGTTGGCGGAAATAAAATGTTCAAAATGTTGTACGACTCCAACTTCACTTATGATTCTTCAATGCCAATCTACGAGAATAAGCCGCCAAGTTGGCCGTACACCCTGGACTATAAGCTCTTCCATGATTGCATGATTCCTCCTTGTCCAACCAGATCGTATCCTGGAGTGTGGGAAGTTCCCATGGTGATGTGGCAGGATTTGAATGGAGGCCGTTGCTCCATGGGCGATGCTTGCAGTCACCCAGCTGATGCTGATGGTGTCGTTAAGTTATTGAAAAAGAATTTCCAGAGGCATTACACAACTAACAGGTTGGACGAATCTCAAAATATGACGACCATAGATTCATTCTAATGTAACCCGCGAAATTTTAGAGCACCTTTTGGTCTTTTCTACCACGCTGCTTACTTTACGAAAGATCACCATAAAGAAGGATTCATCAAATTCCTCGACCACATAAATTCCATGAAGGATGTCTACTTGGTTACAAATTGGCAAGCTATCCAATGGGTCAGAGATCCAACTCCTCTTTCCAGACTATCAAACTTCGAACCTTTCCAATGTAACTATAGCGTAAGTGCAGATTAAAATTGCTTCGGAGAAGAAGTAAATAAATATGATTTTTAATTTAAAAGGACCGTCCGAAAAGATGTAACAATCCGAAAGTCTGCAATCTCTGGCACAAATCTGGAGTACGGTACATGAGAACGTGTCAACCCTGTCCAGATATCTACCCATGGACTGGGAATACTGGAATCCGCAGTAGCAGAATAGACAATGATATTGAAGATTAAAGGGAAGAAAACTGCCAATCAAGTCCTCGCCAAATTTAAATTATTTATAAGGCAATCGGTATCATTATTGTCAATGCTGCCTTTTGCAAATTAGAAGTATAGAATTTATGACTCATCTGTGGCATATTGATAAATCAACCTTTTAAATTGAGATCTTAACTTGAACGTGTAGTTATATATAGCATATATTTATTTATATTGTATACCGTGTGATGAAATAATCATTACATTTAAATCTTACTTTTGGCGCTCCGTAACATATTTAGGGTTTTCAATTTTCGTAATATCTAAAAAGATATTTGATCACACGGCATATATGATGTAATATAGTATATGTCATATATGGAAAAACAACTGAATGACTTTTACAATATCGCCAATAATTCGCTACCTATTGTAATTTGTACATATTTATAAATAAACTTAGTTGAAATTATATCTAAATATAATATTTAAATATTTGTTGTAAAAATCTCTTTCCTAAATTAAAGTGAATCAGATATAAATAACATTGTTTTTTTCTTGCGTGGTACTTCTACAAGAAACGAAAGGTAATCGGAAAATACATACTCAAAAATTCTATTAGGAATCTATGGATATCATGAACACCTGCAAGGATATATTTTATTTAAAAAATGGCAGGGCTATATAACTTTGTGAATCCTACTAAATGTCGCCATTTCAAAATGAAAGCGTATAGAAATATCCTATTACTAATTTTATTTGGAACTTATAGTTTCGGGGCACTACAGGAACAATCACTAGTAGATAAATTATGCGAAAAATATCCTATCAACACTACAACCAACGACTTGCTTGTCCTATCTGATTTATTAATACATATTTTTCATAATCACATAACAAAATGTGTACCAATATTTCTGTACGAGGAAGAAACATATGAGTACCTCCAAGTTATTGAAGAGATCATAAAGAGATTAGATATCCCAATTATGCATGGTTGGATTTCGGAATACAACGTTAAGAAGAAATTCTTTGGTAACAACTTGAGGAGCTGTTGCTATAATTACGTTCTGTTCCTCACCGAAGCTAACAATTACAAAAACATGATTGGGCAAACACAAAGCGTATACAAGGTAATCTTAATCACAAAATTATCCCAATGGAAAATAAATGAATTCTTAGTCGACAAAGAATCACGTAATTTGATCAATTTATTGGTGATCGCACCATCATCGAGGAATAGGATTGAACAAAGTGTAAGAATAAAGATTGACGTTTTAAAATTTCTTCATAAAATTTAAAATAAAATTCACAGGAACCCTCTTACGTTCTTTATATGCACGAGCTCTATGTTGATGGTATTGGATCAAGCGCAGTGAAAGTTTTGGCTTCGTGGAAAAATGGCTCCCTAACAAAGAAAAATGCTAAATTGTTTTCTAAAACAGTTAAAAATGGTTTCTCTGGTCATAGATTTAGAACGTCCGTGGCCCATCGACCGCCGTTTATAATAAGGAGGTATTTTTTACAGCAAAAATTATCAATTGAACCAAAAGTCAACCACAATCTGAATTGTAGAGGCTTGGATGAAAATGATAATGTACTTTGGGACGGCATAGAAATCAGAGTTTTAAAACTGCTGGCTAGTCTCTACAACTTTACAATCGATATTAAAGGAGTTGAAGAAGAACCGCACAAAAGTGGAGCAGATTGTGTTGCAGACAACATACAAAGAGGCGTTTCAAACGTAGGATTATCAGGGATATACTTGACACAAGAACACATAGACATACTGGATGCGAGCTATCCTCACTCCTATGATTGTGCCGCCTTCATATCATTAACTTCTACGGCATTACCGAGGTGTTTTCAGCAATTTAGGATAGGGTTCAAATGAAAGGGAATTGAATCTACATCACTTTTAGGAATCGCGCTATTATGGGGCCATTTCATTGGACGGTTTGGTTAACATTGACTTGCATTTACCTCTTCGCTATATTTTTATTGGTTTTCGCCGACAAACACACCCTAAAACACCTGATAAAAAATCCAGAAAAGTTGGAATATATGTTCTGGTACGTTCTCGGTACTTTCACAAATTGTTTTACCTTTAGAAAGGAATCTTGGACTAAATCGTCAAAGATAACACCAAGATTATTGATGGGTAAACCTTTAACCATCACCAACTTGCCACTTCTTAAAATGTTTTCACTGTTGTAGGATTTTACTGGATATTTACGACTATAATTACAGCATGTTATACCGGTTCTATTATAGCTTTTATGACGTTGCCAAAATACCCAAATACCGTAGACACTGTTAGGCAATTACTGGATGGAGGGTACCAAATTGGTACTTTAAACAGAGGTGGTTGGGAACATTGGTTTAGTAATACTTCTGATATCCCATCGCAAATGCTTTTGAAAAAAATCGAGTTGTTACCAAATATAGAATCTGGTCTTGTCAATATTACTAAAGCATTCTTTTGGCCATATGCTTTTCTTGGATCAAGGGCACAGTTAAATTATATAGTTCAAACTAATTTCACCTCGACGTAAGTAAGTCTTCGGCGTAAATCAATCCCTAAATAATATTCAAACCAACCTTCAGAAATAAAAGATCTTTCTTACACATAAGCTCTGAATGTTTCGTTCCCTTTGGAGTCAGCATGATTTTCCCTAAAGATACAATTTATAGAGACATACTCGATAGAGGGATATCGCAGATCATAGAAAGTGGTCTCATGCAGAAATTCGAGCAAGACATCAAATGGGATTTCATGAGAAGCCCCACAGGAAAATTGCTACAAGTACGAATCGATTATACCCAATGAATTTAATTCTTAATTTTAATGTATTTCCAGGCCAACGCACGTATTAGCCTGAGGACTCTTTACGCTGACGATCGCTCGTTAAGTTTGGACGACACTCAAGGGATATTTTTAATGCTGGGAGTCGGATATTTGTTCGGATTATTGTCTGTAGTACTTGAGAATGTGAATGGGTGTTGTAGGTGTTTCAAAAAAAGGCGTTTAAATATAGTTAGTATCACAAGTAGCAATCCACGAGAGATTGACACCCTTAGTGCAAGGGAGATACTAAATTTACGGCAATATAGTGGTTCTCCAAAGAATAAAACAGAGGCGGGGGAACAATCCGAGAAAGCAAATGAAATTAATAAAATAGCGAATAAAAGTTGGAATTTAGATTATTTATTTGGAGAAGAAAATGTGCATTGTGATAATCAAAATTTATCCATATAAAATGTAATTACAAATAAAATTTAAATAAATAGATATTAAAATGCTACATCTATCGACAACTCCTTGAAGTATCAAAGCAATTTAAATGTCACTTGACATTTTATAGTTGTAATGTTTCCAGTAATGATTCATTGACAGGTAATGTTCTAGCGCGCATGCACGAATATTTAATTCGTGTCGCTGGCGTGGCGTATATGTTAACTTCTGTTTTTTTTTACGTAAGTTTTACTGTGATATTTTACCGTAAAAGGATCAGATTTACAGGGTTTTACGACTACAACTAGCCCCTTACAATGTCTACGTCTGGAGACTTCGGCAATCCCTTGCGAAAGTTTAAATTGGTCTTTCTGGGCGAACAAAGCGGTGAGTAAATATTTTGCGTACCTGATTGCAAATGATTCCCTATTAATAATATAAACTATGTTTTAATTTGATTATACTCTTATATACAATATCCTAGTAATAAATATAATAATTCAATACAGAGGATACACAGTTACTTTATAGGTTAGTTTTAGATTAACTGTTTTGTTTGTTGTAGTTGGGAAAACCTCTTTGATTACGCGATTTATGTATGACAGCTTCGACAATACCTATCAAGTAAGTTCCCACGAAATTATGAATTTCATACACATATGAATAAACTAATTAAATTATATTTCCTCAGGCGACAATAGGAATCGACTTCTTATCGAAAACAATGTATTTAGAAGACAGAACAGTTAGATTACAGCTATGGGATACGGCCGGGCAAGAGAGGTTTAGGTCCTTAATACCCTCGTATATCCGTGATTCAACTGTTGCGGTTGTTGTGTATGATATTACAAGTAAATTTATTGAACTATATTGTTTAAAAGTAGTTCCTCATATCTAAATATTACAGATGCAAATTCTTTTCATCAAACATCAAAATGGATTGATGATGTTCGAACGGAAAGGGGTACTGATGTTATAATAATGCTCGTGGGTAACAAGACAGATTTATCCGATAAGAGGCAAGTTAGTACTGAAGAAGGGGAGAAGAAAGCGAAAGAATTAAATGTTATGTTCATTGAAACTAGTGCTAAAGCTGGTTATAATGTGAAACAGGTTTGTTTATGTCTGCTTTTATAATGAAAAAAAAATTGATGGTTCTCTTTGTGTCATTTTTAGTTATTTAGAAGAGTTGCGGCTGCATTACCAGGAATGGATTCAACAGAGAATAAACCCCCAGAAGATAGTATCCTTTTTATGAACTCAAAATACTTATTTGAACAACTATATTACTATTTTCCTATACCTTTTTGTTAGTGCAAGAAGTTGTTTTAAAAGACACCCCGAACGAGACAAAAGACCCAGATGGTGGCTGTGCATGCTAGTAAATACTTAATAAAGTAAGTTGAAACAACACACTACAATACGTGTGACTGATGTATTATAATAACACATATAGTAATAATATAATTAATAATTTTTATGTAGTCAATGTATCACAGGTGCATAATCAATTTTACTCAAATTTTAAACTGTATTTTGTGGGAATCGACACTCCAAATCCATTCGGTGTGGGGATTCCTATAGATGGAGTTATTGATTATTCACCTTGTACATACACGAAATATGGGTTTTTCATGTAGTAATTGCTTTAAAAACGAGAACTAAACTATATTTATTTATAATACTTATGAAAGCTTCGTGTTACAATTGCCTATAATCGTATATATAGTAGAGATGTTTTTATATGAAAATTATTTTTATATGTTAGATATTATCGTTTTTGTATTTAATTTTTTTTTAGATGTTATTTAAACAAGTAGGATACTTAGAATAACATTAATGCATTTAACCTTAGTAGTTTGTTGTATATTATAGTATTATTAATATATTATTAATATAAGGATACGAAATTCTAAACAAGTATTTTCCAATTAAATAAATTGAAAATTTTACAGTAAATAATAGTGAAAGATTCGATATAGCAATATCTAGCATGTTTTTTATATGATAAAAAAAAATGTAACAAAAAGAAACCGTTTCATTAAGCAAACTGTCGTAAAAACGAATAATTGAACAGAGCCTATATTTTGTACTTAAATTTAAAACGATGTTTAGCATTTTTAAACGCGTACATTTAAAAACACTATCCTCAAATTTTGTTTGTAATTAGTATAAAAAGTGCAATCGCTATTGAAAAATATTTAATTGCATCTTATTTATTACACATATTTATATATATGTTTAAAATATTGCAAAGAACGGAGTTTGTAAATTTTAACTTGTAATTATAACAATAAACGTATTGTTTTATCAATCAAGATCTTTTATTTTCCAAGTACATAAAATCCACATTTTGTATAAAAAAAAGCAATTATTTACAACGAAAAAATAACAAATATTTTAGAGGTATACAAAATTACCAAAAATAATATATTTGTATAAGTGTCTGAAATGAAACTAAACCTCTTTGGGTTTTCTATGATTGCAAAGCCGGCCGGTCCATTCCGGTTCACATATGCACATATGTCGACTGCACGTTCCTCTTTTACATGGTAAATTGCAAGTGCTCCTTAACAATTTAGCAACTTGTATTTCACAATGATCGCCTTTAAATCCGACTTGACACCTGCATTTATTAACTCCGCGACATTTCCCACCATTTAAACAAGGGATAATACATTTAGCTGCAAATCAAAAGTAAATTGATATCGTCCTTCATAATACACTACTTTAGTAGCTTACAATATTCACAATGCTGGCCATAAAATCCTTTGGAGCATTCGCATGTATCTTTCTGGACGCACTTTCCTCCATTCAAACATTTCTGACTGCATATGCCACCTTCGCAATGCAATCCTTGGAATCCTGCGGGACAGCTGCATACCCCGGGTGCTGTACAATTGCCTCCATTCATGCATTGTGGATAACATAGTGCCGTACTACAGTATAGCCCCATATATCCCTCCGGACACTGACATATCTTTTCATGATTACATCTGCCTTGATTAGCACATTTCTTATCGCATTCGGGGTCTGGATTTTTCTGCGAACATTCCTTGCGTAATTTTAACTTCAACGGCATTCCGTTTAAAGGCTTTCCTTTCCGACTTTCAATATGCAGGCCGATTCCAAAGGTCGCAATGCCAGAATTATTTCCGGAACATGGTAGCGATATACTGAACTCTTTAGGTTTCCTAGGAACACGTCCTTTAGGTTTTATCGATATCACTGGGGGTTTTAAAATGCTTTCATCAAACGATTGAAGTCTGTCAAAGTTATAAAAATACTTCTTCGGCCCTGCTTTCCACGTGAAATTAACATAGCCCATTTCAGCGGGAATAATTGGTAAATGTTTTTCAAAGTTTGGATCCAAAATATAAGGGGAAACATTACCATGTGAGATAGCAAATATCTTCATTGTGTAACCTTAAAAAATGATACCGTTACTGAGAAATTTAAGCAATTTTTTTGTACATACCGCTAACCATTTTAACTTGTTTCTCGTCTATCCACATCGCTAAATCGTCACTTCTTCTAGGGTCATTATCATTCAATCTAGAATGTACTGAGGAGAATAGAATTCCTAAGAGTAATATCACAACCTTCATTTTCTGAGACGCAAAATTTTTATCTCGTTCGATAAACGAAGGAACAATAGGACCGTTTAAACCAAACAGCAAGTTTTGCTAATTATAAAAACACTTTATATGTTTATGTCTTATCTAATGTAAATAAACAAATCCATGTAAATTGTTAACACTGGTGAACTATGCTATAAATAAATCGTTGCTATAAATATAAAATAGCCTGTCAGTAGACAAAAGAAGTGGCAACAAACTACTTTCAACGCAATTTAAGTAATCATAAGGATATATAATGATGTCTTTTATTTTTTAAAGATACAGAACAGAACGTACTGCATACTACAGAAAAAAAAAATTGGTTAGTATTCTGTCCAGTATTCTACAGTTGGCGCTACTGTGGGTCACAAACGTCAAAATATTTGACGTTTGTTAGTTCAGAGCATATTCGTTAGGTGCTGAGTAGAATAGCTATGTTGATTCGAGCGCAAAATCCCATAAGGTTTACACAGGGGGTCTAAAAGTACTTTTCCGCCATCTTGGATTTCATGAGGCGTGGGGGAGAGATGGGGGACTA
>JARFOC010000330.1:294053-310103 GCA_031763485.1 Osmoderma eremita | reverse complement strand
GCAATGAACTAGCGTCATCTATGAACCATAGTTCAGTTGAACTCGAGGTTAACTATAGTTGGTACAACCGGCCCTTAGTAGATATAGTTAGCCGTATATGCTCAGTGAACCTTGAAAATTTCAACTGCCTATACCCTCTGGTTCGGTCTCTATGTTCCTCCAAAATTCCTCGATTGCCGCTTAATATGGGTCCCTTCAAATTTCCTTGATTGTCGCTTAACTTAAATTTTTTTCGGACACCTCCGAACTGTCAAATCGTGTAAAACTTAGCAGGTATAGTTAGCTATATATGCTCAGTATACCCTGCTGGTAAGAAAAAAACTGAATACTTTGGTATGAGTCCATTTTTTTTTGTAAACTTATTACATACTATCCCACCGATATATTGAATTATGTCCACTACAATGGTTTTCGCTCTCTTGAGTTTGTTTCTGATCCGACCCGCCTCAAGGGTCAAATCTTGGGCCGCTGCTTTTTGTTGTTTATTTCTATGACCCCCTTGAATCTGTTTCTTTCCCAGCATTAGTTTACGCTGATGATACAGTGATTTGTTCATCCATTTCTTTGGTTCAGGGTATAGATTTCTTGCAAGGTAATCTGAACTTCTTAGCCGACTGGTATGTTTCATAATTAATTAAAGTTTCTAAATGTTGCTGAGTTTCATATCGTCGTACACGTAACACATATCCTTCTACCTAGTACTTACTGATGTCATACCTAACAGCAATACCTTCTGTGAGCTTGGAATTCTCTTTGACAACCAACTTCGGTTTACTTCGCGTAGTGGAAAGATTATGCTTATCTGTTTCGAAAAAAACTGATTTAACTGCTTTAAAATCTTTATTTTTTCTTGCATTCGTCGTAAGCAGTTCAGAGCATGTGTCAGTTGTGTGGTCTCCACACTATCTATGCCATCAGCTTTCGATTGAGCGCCTTCAACGAAAGTTTCTGTCAATCAAAATTCATGGAACTTATCTTTCTAGAGATGTCGATTATGCAGGGCTGCTGTTGGCTCTGTACGGTATAACAAATTTGGTGGCGGCGCCGATTTACGTGTTCTCTCACGAAATCAATAATCTCTAAATAGCCCATATAAAAAATAGAAACAATTATACGTATTATATTAGAGTTCTAATGAGAACTACTTTGTATTTCTACCCTACGCATCGACTACGTGTGGAAATACGAAACCAATAATGATGTAGATTACTACCGACGTGTTGACTGCACGCATGTTTATACTAGGCGAAGCCTCCAGTCACGGATCCTTGTCGAGTTAGCAGGGTCGGTAAATATTAGTTTACTACTCAAATGATAAATTACCTTACGACAAACTTCGTATATTATTTTGTCAAAGTAAATGATCGAATATCGCCGTCCAAAGTATATTTATATAAACTCTCAGATATATAGGTGGTTGTGCTCCTGCGGCGGACGACGAAGAATATACACATTATTGGGAGGAACATTTTCCCGTCACGATATTTTAACACTCCCCCTAAAATAGATGTGTGCGAGGGATTTCACCGGGATAAAAATCTCTTATTTATATACCCCTATCCCACTCGGAATGCTATAAAGTACAGAGTATAATTTACCTGGTCGTAAATTTTACTTACCTACGTTCATGTTACTTTAAAAAATTGATAATACTGGGAGAACAAGACCCCGCTACCCTAAACGATATATCGCTTTACATTTCAGATATTGTAAATTAAACACGCATTTCGCTAAGAGCGCAAACGAGTGAAAGTGAAGAAAAAAAAAATTGGAAAAAAGAAAAAAAATACATTAATTACGAATTTCAGATTACTTCAATTTAAATTTGTTCGTGCTTGCTTTGAAGACGACGAGATTGGACGAAGTGAGGAGCGAAACTTTTTAACGACAGAAAGGGAAATGAGAAAGATGTAATCGATATCAGTGTTGGGGTGAAAGGGAATATGGAGGAGGGTTTGTTTTTGGGTATAGCGTGCGATGAAAACCCGAAAAGTTTAAATTGACTTTAAGCTTACAATTTACTTTAATTATTGAGAAGATGCAAATGTTAAAGAGATCCATTCATTCCCTCTGTATCTATCTCTTGGACGGAGAATGATATTATTTAACGTTTGCATCTTCCCAATAATTAAAGTAAATTGTAAGTTTAAAATCATTCCAACTCTTAAGGTTTTCGTCGCACCGTATTCCAAAAAACGACCCCCTCCCCCCGGAATTTCACACACCACAATTTCTTAAATAATTCTGCACATATATTTCGAGAGCTTGTGCGCTCCCATCCTTAACCCAAGCATATGAGCTCACAGCATCTTGTTGTTGGACTCGTCGACAGGCCACTGTCCTGCTACATTAAAAAACAGTTTAGCTTCCAACAAACATGTGAATATACTAACGATGCCGAAGAAAACTAGATGAATGATACAACCTCTTGATGTAAAAGGTGTTCGGATAAGGAAAAGTATAGGAAGAAAATGTTGTACTATTGTATGATTACGATATTGTATTACATGAACGCAATAACATTATCAAATTATAATCTCTTATTCATAATCAACTTTTGGCGCCAAAATATCACGACGTATTTGTTTACGCTTAGTATAAAAGCGAATACGTTGAAAAAAGAAAAAAATTAATGCAAAAATGTTGATATATAGAACTTTTTTTTTCTACTTAATAAAATTTATTCAAACAAGCAATTTTTGTCTTAAAACTTTTTCTATACCTCTAACCGTTAGGGAGTTATGATCATAGACCGAATTGAAAGGTACCGATTTTCAAAAATTCATATCACCAAAATGGATTTGACAAAGTATAAAGGACGAGGACCTTCACCAAAATCTCTTAAATAAACAAAATGATATTTAGAAAAGCAATTCTTTTACAAATGCTATCACGATTTCTAATATCATTAGATATATAGAATGGAATATAGAATGGAAGAAACACTAAATGTTAAAGTCAACATTTAACACTTAATACAAAATCTACTTAGATAAAAAACAAAAGAAGGCAACATACTCTTCAGGAATTCCTCTAGGCGGGCAATATACAACGACATTTTTTTTCTGACCTACCCTCAAAACGTTTAAAGTTCTCTTTAACTTTAAAAAAATTCGATGAAGTTTTGGTTGTAGAGATTCAACCTCAAAACTTGATATGAATGAGATTTTATGAGACGTTCGTCGTAACTATACCAAAGGAAGGCTTGATTCTACGTATTAACAATTACAAATATGCGAGTAGTACCATGAAAGAATCTCTTTTATATTTAAAATTAAAGTATAAGGATCATATACTGAGTAAATAAAGTTATATTACTTTACAAAGATTAGAATTTAATGCGGATGATGTTACAAAATAATAATAAAATTATTTTTATACAAAGTAAAAACAACTTTATTCAATATTATTTAATTAAGCAGTTCTGTAGGGGGTGAAATCATTTTATTAGCTATTTTAACATATATCCAATGTTAAAGTAAAATGTCCCTTTTAATCATATAACATCAATTTTCTCTGTATATCAAGTCTAAACCACAGAACCGATTTTAACGAAACTTGCAGGATATCTTCAGGAACTTCTTAAGAATCAAAACATCAATGAGCGTTTCGATAGAAGAAAGATATAACAATATTGATTGAGGAGCAAAGTTGACCCAGTTTGACCCAGTAGTTTAGTAAGATAAATTTTGTTGGACGATTTTTTGAGATTTTAAAAAGACCTAACTCAACAACAATAAATAGAATCGCTTCATACAACTTTTGGTGATTAAGCGTCATCTCACCCATCTTACGGTGAGATAGAGGCACTTTTAGGCATATAGACAACTACAATACATTCGATTTTACATGAACATTTAGCTGTGAGAAACATGTGTTCCCGAAAGATTCTGCATAATTTGCCCGAAGCCCAAAGAAAGACGCGTCTTAATTGGTGTAAAGAAATGCTGAAGAAATTCAACCGAGGAACTGAAATATCCGTAGCAACATCGTAACAGGTGACTAAACTTGGACATATCCCTATGAACCGGAAACTAAGAAACAATCCACTGTTTGGGTGTTCCAAGATGAACCGAATACCACAAAAGTTGTTCGTTCAGGTAGTAGTTCCAAGAAAATGATCGCTTTTTTCTTCGGTTGTACTGGATATGTTCCAATCATTCCTTTTAGAGGAACAGTAAATGCTGAATAGTATACAACGATTTGTTTACCAAAAGTCTTCTACGATATTATAAAAACAACCGAACGGGTTTCCAAGGTTTTTCCTTAACAAGAGATACTAGGTCCAATACCTTTTTCTTTGCAAGTTCTACTGAGGATGGCAACTCAGTAAGGGTATTTTTTGTTTTAGTTCTATTCTTCACCATAACAGAAACATCGAAATAATGACTCATTGTCCGTATTTACCTGATACCCTATCACTGAAGTCGTTAGGCGATAGGGTATTGTATTCCCGAATGTCAAACAAAAAACGCGTGAACAGCAATCTTCACCACCCCAAGAAGCTGTTGAAGCCAAAAATGTTTCGAGAATTGGTTTGAACGCATGCAAAAGTGTATAAACCTTACAGGCGAATAGTTTGAACTGCAATAAATCAGTTTGTTTCAACAATTTTCTTTTCTTTTCCAGTTTTTGTAAAAATTTAAAAGGCGGCTCTCGTATGTATATGTTGCAGAAAGTCACAATTAAAAAAAAGTATTTGAAGCTTTGAAATTTTAATCTTTCGAAATTTGTATGTACATCAGCTGATGAATATTCAGTGTGAGTGTACTTTCTAGGAGATTGTGTGTGGGAGAGAATGATCATATGATTAAATTGGTTCCCGTATTTATTTGCGTACCCCCTAATGTTGAAAGTTGGGAAATTCGGTATTGTTGATGTGTAACTTTGAATGGAGAAAATGGGTACCTAATATCGTACAAAGTCAAACATACCAAAGTTCATTCTTATATATTTGCAGACGGTGATGATTTGGGAGGGGGGCAGGGTCGAGATGTGGGGCAACTATACCTCAAAACTTTGTTTATTAGGATCGTCTCTAAATACAGTAGAGTGAATCGAGGGAGAAATGTATGTTGGGATCACACACAGTCGATTGTAAACATCCTGCGGCCGTGACAGTATAGTATTAAGCAAGAGGGAAGTGTAAAAACCGCCCGCGATCGTACATGAAACTGATGGCGCGCAAGCGTGGAGGGGCAGTATGTACTGCGGGCCCCCTGAAACACCAGCAGAGATACCCGGGGCCCTTGCGCGCGCAACAATTTCATATTGATTTCCCGCCGTTTATGCATCTCGTGCTTGAGCAGAATCTGTATATCAGTGTGCTCTAACTCTAACGCTGGTCATTGGTGAAATGGGCTGTGCGCTAGAAAGAGTGTCGCCAGTCGTGCTAAGCTAGTAGCAGGTGTAAGTGTTTATTCGTATTGTGTGTACGGTGGGCGTGTAACTGTAACCAAATAGCATGACGGCCAAGTCTGGAGGTTTGTCGTACAAGACATGAGAACTTCAGAAACAAGTTAGGATGGTCCCATGCAGCATAGCGTTGGCGCTCTTGGCCATCACCTTTCTACTTGTCATGATGCCTCCAGGTGAGTGCTCTCTTTTATTTTCCAGGAGGAGAACCAACAAAGACGACGGATCGACGCTGTCCTTAGAGGACCATCAGAATTAACCGCCAAAATCGGAGTTGTGGAGTTTGTTTATGTGTTCGCACCAAGACTAAACCAGAACGTATTCATACCTTACATATAGCACGTTCAAGAATCTTTTTTTCCGTCACAAATGCCTGGCTGTACAGAGGACGATGGTGATGGTAACAATGATAGTAATAGATTTACGTATATCGAAACGAATTAAATTTATATTTACGTTACTACTACAAACACACACGCCTGTGCACCCTGTTACATTATTAATGAATGAACCAGTCGGATTCCCCAATCACATTCAAGCTGCAACAATCCACCGTTGAGGTGATGAGTCTGGTAGAACGAAATGGAAATAATCAAATGGTTATAGCAATTATTAGACCGTTCGTTTGGATATAAACAATTAAAAGCAGACGTACTTTAGGGATTTAACATCGATTTTGCCTTAAATTAAATTAACTTTGTAAAAATGTGTTCCCCAAACGATTGTGCTAAGGAATCGTAATTTATAGCCTTAATAAACGAATCCATTCATTTTGTTTCTCATTTTGAACATCAAAAATAAATAAATAAATAATTCAGATAGATACAGATGTGCTTTAATACATGAAAATCGTTCAAAGCAAATCATATATACATTGTACCAATGAACGGTAGACAAAGGAATCTATACGCCTATAAAAACCTCCCTTCAGTATAAACGAGGGTTAGTCGAAACAATTTATTACCGAGGTTCTTCTGTTCACTTTGCTTATCGCCGATCGCACTCATACGAGCATACCGCGTGTTCTAGAAAACCATTTTTGCCAACCGCTTTGATCATTCGACGATCGTAAAAATTATTTTATGAAACCTTCGTTTCGGATACCTCTACGACGTTTCCCAAACGAACCCCCGCGTTAAATTATAATCATGAAATCGTTACTCTTCAACACACCAGCGCATCCACCAATTTTATTTCATTTCAGTTTCGTTTTCATTAAACTAATAAAGAAACACCTGAGCAATCCTCACTAATCACTGAGAGAAATGCTTTTTTTTATTTTCTTCGAGCGTTCTTTCTCTCTCTTTTTTTTTCAATTTCATATTGTGACTTCCCTCCCTTCATCCCCTCGCGATTGAATTTCCTTCCACTCAAACGGGACGTAATAATATCGCAAATATGAAGAGGAGAAATGAAAAGGGGAGAAAGAACATTTACTTTCCAGTTTGTAAAACTTAAAAATTTATAAGGGAAGGTAAATTGAGTGTTCAACGTCTTACGAAGTATTAAAGTTCGGTTTACTTTCAATTAAAAAGATTTCTTTTATCTTCGATTCCATTCAATATTCTTTTTCTTTGGGAAAACTGAGAACCAAGGAAATATATATATATATATATATATATTGATATGTACGTACAAAAGAGAAAAAATTAGGGGTATTTATGAAAGGTGTAATAAATATCGTCGGGGAAATACAGGAAATTACCGCGCCAGGTGAAGAGCTCTCACATAAGGAGCTATCGCGAAAATTCCCTGTCGATAAATTCTATTATCGAAGGAAGGCGTAAAGTGTTATGGGTTCTATCTTTTTTTAGCTAAAACAGGAAATCCGTTTTGTATTATGTTCTCTGTATAAATATCAGCAACACGCTCAACATTTTACTCCTTATTAACGTGTTTGAGAAGCAGAGAAAATACGATACATACTACGATATTACGTCGCACACAAAGGAGAATTTTTAACGGTACCCTTTTCATTATTGGAAAGGAACTCGCACACACTTGCTGTAGTGATTTACGAATCGTTGACGCATAATGAACCTTGCCGGAATTTTACGATCCCAACTTATTAAGTTTATTAATAAGCGAAATGACAGTTGAGCAAAAGGATATAGTAGCACAATATTTGCTAAATCAAGTCAATACTACGAGGACACATTATTTATAATTACACAGCTCGGTTACAGTAATTACAACAAACTTTCCTTTGTCACAATCAACAGGTGACACTTGAATTCAATTATTGTTTATTTCTTATCTTTCAGCAATTTAGACATTTTTTTTGCCCGCGTCATTTATTTCATCCAAATATATAATTTTCTTGCATCTAATAATCCCGATAATTTTATTTTAAGACACATTGTCTTGATTTAAATGATGCTTCTGTGGATTTCTTATTTAACAGAAAGATAATAATAGATCTTCTCTTTTACAGAATACATAAAACACTACAATCATAACTGTTATGGTGACGACACTCAGTTTCGCTTATCTCTTGCATCTTGTTCGAGGCTTAGCACCGATATTCCCTTTGGTTGAACCCACAAAAAACTGACCTAACATTCTCCATCGATAGAGAAATCATACTTCTCAAAGAAACAGTAAAAAATTTGGGAGTAACGATTGATAACCACTTAAATTTTAGTAATCATATTAGAAAGGCATATACACCATATCTCTATAATAGGGTTACGTTTAGAGAGAACGTACATATATAATTTAAACACCATTGCATGGATTAGAGCAATTTAAGCAATGCTTTGCGCAACGGATAATGTGTATAACACACTTGTGCTTCAAACAAAATCTGCTAGGTGTGTGTATTCTTAAAAACAATTTATTTCTCGAGACAACAGGGACACTAACCACATAATCGATTTGTACTCACGCCTGTCGCAAACTCATCATTCAAGTGTTGTATCAAATTTTTCATCTAATTATTATTATTAATTATAGGGAATATGTTTGATTTAGCAATCTAGTTCTTTCGTTTAAAATACAATTTAAATCAAATATAGTTTTCCCTAGTATTAAGTACAATTAACCTAGAAAATATATCAAAGAGAAATAATTGTCCGTTCAAATTTTAGCATTTTGTTTCTAAAAAGTATTGTTGCATATAAATAAACTTTTTGCTTAATTCAAGAACTTTTTCTCTATGTGTGATTTTAGATTCGGACCAGCTAAATATGTAGTCGCATAATTTTTGAATTTAATTCTGTCTTTCCTAAGCAATACCCTAAATTCAGATCCAGACGTAAACGAATAATGTAATATAAATATTATTTTAAGGAATTAATATTAATTATAACTTTTAATTTAAATAATATCTCATGTACTCTAAATAGAATTTATCAGTCATCCCACATCTAGATTATACAATTATATAATTTCAACTTAAACACCAACTTTTTCTGTTTCCAATCGTACTTAATAATTGTATAGGTTGATTCATTAACTAAAACAAGTTTTAATTAATTGTACTGTCGACTCTAGAATTTACCAAAACACAATTTTCGTTTATTACATTTCAATTGTTTTCCATGCATAATGTGTTATTTAAATTCCCGTAGTATAATTTTCACTTATTAAGGTTGCGAGATTGAAATCGGCCTTTTCGAAATACCTATGTGTGCGTAGGGTATACGAGGAATATTGTTGCTTATCTTACAATGCTCTATATTACAGCGATATCTTGTTTGAACACCCCTTCGTGAATTACCGAGGTTTGTGCCTTCGAACAAAGTAACCCGGGTGTTTATAAATTTCCTCGAAATATAGGGCAACGGCCAACCAGCGAGAGTATTATCATTTAAATTTTAGCCAGTTTCCTCCTGTCGATATTTCCCTTGAAGACGAAAAAAAATTTTTTTAATGTCGCCCAAAGTTTTTAAAAAACATTTGCGAAAAGTTTAATTTCTTGTTTCGGACGACTTATCATCTCTAGGTATTCGAAATTTGAGACACGCAATGCTAATTTGCCCTTATAATTGAAAAGGTTATTTGATTTCTACTTAAACAGATGAAATTTACACCATGATATTGTTTGCATATACAAACATTAATCAAAATGTATATACACACACAACACAGCGCATTAGTAGCAACAGGTATTCCTACGTACAGGCAGCTGCTTCAGACTACTATGTCCTCATCAGTGTACGACGAGCAACTTTTTCAGCATGCCGTATGTATACACTTTACAATATATGTGACCATGAAGAATCATAGGAGACATCTAGCGTGGAATTACCTTTATATTTTCAGCAAAAAATTTCCTCCAATCTCAATTATCATATTGCCCCAATCAATTTCTTACAATTTATCTACGTATGTAATGTGAAACAATATTATTATACCCTACCGGGAATGAGAAAATTCTCGGGGGTTAAAAGGTGTATCTTTTGCATATTTTATTTACAGGTTCACAACAAGGGCCCCATGAAAAAAGGCTCTTAAATAACCTGCTTGGACCATATAACATCTTGGAACGACCAGTAGCCAATGAGTCAGAATCACTAGAAGTAAAATTCGGCCTAACTCTACAGCAAATTATAGACGTGGTCAGTATAACATTTCTAACACTCACTTCTTGTATTGATTGTTCGATTCTATCCCATATTGACGCGAATTATTCGACAAACCGCGTCAAAAATCGGAGATCGCCAAACTTAACGATGATATATTGTGGAAAAGAATGAACAGAAGTGACACCAAAAGTGGTTATTATTGAACGCAAAGATATCTTAAGATTTATCATTTAACCAATAACGAATTCATTTAAGGAATCTTTAATGTTCTTGTATCCAACAATATTAAACTTGCTTTTAGAACGAGCCATTCCGGCCAGTCATTTTAATAAGGTACATAAAAATTATTACTGTAATAAGGAGGATCCATAACCAAGCGCTGAATTCATATTTAATACTTTTTCTAACAATGTATCATCGATAAATACTATTTACACGTTTTGTTAATACCACATTTTCATTAATGATAAATTACAGATTTTAACCAAAATTAATTTGAGTTGAATTTAGAGATACGTGATAGAAAATCTCGCTTTACAAAGCCTAAAATCCGTCAGTTACCACAAACGTTTGTAACGTCATTTGAATTTAGGTTGTGTATAGCAACAGTTGTATGTAACATTATGGAGATTGGCGTGTTGCCAGAAGCGAAACCAAAGCTTCCAAAACACATTGTATTCGACCGTCTGTATTTTGTAGATATATAGGGGAAATATTGTTTCAGATATTTCCGAGATTTTCGCTTGTATATTCCCTCGCTATTGTGAATTTAATGTACCTGCTACATTGTTTTAATCCATACATGAATTCATTGCTGCGTTCTTCTTTTTTAAAGCGTTTAGGTTTGAACAAGTCAAGGTAACAACTTTTTTAAATGCGAGATTATGTGGTTTTATTCTTTTACCTAGAATAAATGGTGCATCCGGGACTTCGTTTATTTTCCGACAGTCGGCGCTTTGGGGGTGGCTTTGGTTGTTTTATATTTCTCAAACAAAATAAAAATTAAATTTTATTGCACGCCATTTGTTCCTGAGATAATCTGGAGTGTCGCGGTTAAATATGCGAGTGTGGTCTAGTTGTTTTATTATTGTTTTCCCCTGTCTAGGACGAAAAGAATCAGATTCTCACGACAAACGCATGGTTAAATTTGGTAAGTGCCATGTGGTCCAGGCAGCCTTCGCAATGTGATAGCAGAACAAACACTATTAGGCCCTTCATTTGTTCTTTTATTTCGATAGTCGTTAAGCAGATGGGAGGAAGATTAGTGTTTGTCTCTGAGCTATGTGGCTATGGACGTATAGCTTCGACGAAATGTTTCAGGGCTTAGGGATTTTTAGGGTTTTAAAGATTTTCGAAGGAAAAAGTATTCCAAAGGGATTTTGAAAATGGAAGCCTGAAACTTTCGAAGCATATCAGCTGTTTCTCCTTTAGTCTAGCGCAAAGGGAGATCCAGATGAATTTGTACGCCGTATGCATGCCTTGTCATGTGACTAACTACCGATGTTTCCCTTTTATTGTTTTACCATAGGACGAGAAGAATCAACTCCTAATAACAAATATTTGGCTTTCTTTGGTAAGTGAAAACCAATTAAATAACTAAATATATATACACACACGGCAGTGTGGTTGATTGTCCAATACTTTGTGATACCATTATTACTTTTTCAATTACTTTTTACTTCCTATTATTTTCGTAAATATGTATCTTATAGTTTTTTCTTTACGAAACTGAACCCTGAAACTTGAATGATGGTGATTGTAATATCAACCTAGATTATACTTACTGTAATCTCTTGCTGTATATATATATATATACACACATTTTTAATTTGGAACTCTGAACTTCGGTTTTGTATTTGTATATACTGTCGTCCTATACCCTTCAAGGTAGCAGTAAATCTTACTTTAAAGTATTTGGAACAGTTTTATGTTTCTTGTTCATATTACTTTGCATTGATCCCAAATCCTAGCCTCCCATATTTATTTTATCAAAGAAGAACGGAAAGATAAATCTTTAGACAATTTTCGAATTCACCAGTACTCAATACTATCTGGAGTACCAAGAGGAAGTGTCTTACGACCGATCCAACCACTCGCCTAACAACACATTAGCATGTTTGGCGTCATGCATTGGTCCAGTTCAAGCATCCAGGCATTTACAAACAAATCTGGATAAGATACAAACATGGCTATGTATTCTATCTATTCTATCTTCGACAATCGTCCTCCATCTTATTCTTATTCCCGCTTTTCTTAAGTCTTCTTCTACTTTGTCCTTCCAATTAGTCGTTGGTCTTCCTAGCGCTGTCTTTCCTCGCAATTGCCATTCTGTTATTGCTCGCACTTGCTCCTCTAGTGTTTTCCTGTATATGTGTTCCAACCATTTTACTCCTTGCATTTTTGTAACTCCTTCTATGCTATGTAGATGGCGTATTAAATCTAATGAAGACAAATCTACCTATATCACTTTTACTTAAACGGCTCGATGGTCCAGTAGTAAGAGGACCTGCGTGTGATAGTGGCAGCACCGACAATGGAGGATTCGAAAATCGTCAGTAAAAGTGAGAATATTTCTGGCGAATCTGGTACCCTCTCGAGTCCTCATTCGGGGAGGGGGAGGAACACAGCTGTTGAACACCTTACACACACAAAAAAATATATCTACGCGCCGTCATGATAAGTCAATGAATGACTTATGACCGACTTGGGTAAAAAAACTATGAACAGTTTTACCTACCCTGCGATCAAACTAAATAACCGTTCATTCGCGCAAGCCAACGAAGTCAAATACCTGGTACTCCGAATTCTCAATTTTCCATAGAGAGCAAGTTTTTGTTGTATAAAGCCATCTTGGAAAATATTTGGACATATAGAGCTCAACTCTGAGGTATTTTTACTCGAACGTCGCTATTCTACAGAGATTTCAGAACAAGATACAACGGGTCCTCGTGGATGAATACCCTTTTTGTTGACTATTGGCAGGGTGAGGATAATCTAGTCTACTATCACCTATGAATCATTATTTTAAGCACAAAGGCGTACAGTTAGTTTATGAAACTGGCATTTATATACAATCGCTTTATATACAAAATACGGGCAGTATGGAATAGATAGTTGCGTTGTCTGAATGCAATATACACTCGAATTGTACATTTAATATTAATACGTTATTAATATCTATAGAAATAAGTGTATCTTCTTCTTTAAATATATAATGAAAAGGCAGGACGCCAGTGTTGATGGCAGATGTGAATGGGTGTGGAAGAATTAGGGGATGTGGCCTTGTATCACAATAACAATCAGTGGCGGATGTGATTAACGTCACAATTAGAGGCAGATTTTGATGTATTTTTTACTATTAAAACGACTCGGACTAAATGTACTCAGCTGGGATAGATAATAAAACTTCTACGTGAAAAAACTTCGAAATGGCTCTTAATTACTCAAAAGCGTGCAGACAAGAAAAATTAATTTAGTACTAAGATTTATCCAGTACCTCCGTTAATATTTACACAAATCCATCCTACTTCATCAAGTCTCTAACTTTCAAAAAAAATTGTAGATAATAGGTTTAGGACACCGCAGTATATACAATATTTTAGTTCCTAAGTATATTGTAAAAAGTGGACTTCTTTAAGTGAATACAAGTCATTGCTCGATATGCGTACGTAGCATTCATCGTCTTGGTATGATTTGATATGAGGGTCCTTGAAGATCTCCAGGTTCGAAATTATCCAATCCTAATCCGAAATATTATTATTATTCGCAGGCGGTAGAAATTTTTATTTACAAACTATAGTAGCGTGTAGATATGTACTTCTTCTCTTTGTTCTGATTTCGTAGGTGATTCCCATCCCGCAGCCACCATGTATACTACTCTTATGATATCTTGTACCACTTTCAGAAACTTTATTTTATAGTTGCCCGATTTTATACACAACAATATTTATTGATAT
Organism: Osmoderma eremita; assembly: GCA_031763485.1. Lineage (NCBI taxonomy): Eukaryota > Metazoa > Arthropoda > Insecta > Coleoptera > Scarabaeidae > Osmoderma > Osmoderma eremita. Next base: position 296,203 of record JARFOC010000330.1, on the reverse strand, counting down.
ATTGTTTAGATTTTATTTGCAGCTACCATATGGTTTTTTGTCACTGCCGTGTGTGTAATATTTTAAATTACATTATATAACTACTCCGCTTTTTAACTAATAAAGAAAGAACTGATTCATTAAAGATTAATTTGCTAGATGCATTTTAATTTGGTTTTAAATTTTCTCTTCCAAAGGAACATTTTTGATTTCCGTTTTGATTTTATTTTAAACTCTGCATTATTTTGTTTTTATCTTACCTTTTATTAACCGAATGGCATGACAGAAAAAGAATCCAGGGGGTAAATACATAACATCCAACCAAATCCCGCCTCTATATACATCTTCGCCGTCCCTAAACTCCCCTAAGCATACATCGCCAAAACATCTATGTTTTCCTTTTTCACCCTTACTAAACCTGGTTGTCTTTTCTTTCGTATTGTCGTACAGAAAACAGAATTGGCGCTGCTTGATTTGTCCCGGTATTACTAAACATCCTTTAGTATATAGATGTATACTACATTAAACTGAAAAAGATCTCTGTAATACTGATACACTAAACATAAATCTCTAAATAAGGAAATATACTAAACCCGATCTCTTTACGCATGTCAGAAATCAAACAGACAGAAAGAAATAAAAAATAAATCACTGGAGATTCACTATTCAAATTTTGCATGCTTCGTTAAAGATATTCTTTCCTAAAAGAAAAGTCCCATCGTCATTACTGGAGTCTCCCTAAATATCTTTTTAACGTTAAACAAAGGAGTGGTGATGACAATGGGAGTTTCATTATATTGTGTTTATACATATAAGCATGGGAGCTTTTGTGTAGAGGCGATGGCTGTGCTATTTACACGTTTTACATGTAATCTGTATTCGATGTTATACCATGCACGTTTTTTGTCGTGAATATGTAATACAAAAATCGATATTTCTGATAAAGAATAAAGAGAGGAGAAATAATAAATTCCCCGTATCGTTTCATAATGATCATTTATAGGCTATACGGTACAAAAATAAATTTTCCTAGACCGCGTTTTCTTATTTTTATCCTTCCGAGAATTTAGATCGGCGAGTTTCCGTTCGAACGGTTCTTAAAGTGGGGAAAAAGGAGACGATAGAAGGAAGAAAGAAAAACGGAAACGCTAGGGGCTGAGAGAAATCATTGCGGGCAATTTTGCTTATGTGTTTATAATTCCGGCTGAGAAAACAAGAATCAAAGTTTCTCCGTAAAATGAAAACAAACACGTGTTCCGCCGAGCCCCACTTACAATCTGTCTTTCTTCCTCTACCTTCTGGGTGGAAATATCGAAGAAAGAAACTTCGTAGAGTCACTTGTATCTTTATTTGTTATTTTTCCTCTCATTTCTAACCTAAGGGAAAACTTTGGATACCGTGTTGCCGTTTAATAAATATCTCCTAGCTATAACGATACGATTTCGAAGTTTACCCTTGCGTTCTCTTTATCTATGTTATATACGTATATAATGTATATATATATATATATATGTATATAATATATATATTCAGAGATATACAGGGCTGTTTACGGTCTTCTGATTTTATTTTCAAGGGGTAATTACACATCTTAAAATAAGGTCATTAACGTAAAAATATCTCAACAAAGTTGCATAATAAGAGAGATATTAATGTTTAAAAAAATTGTAGTTGTTATTTTTTTTATTTGTAAGTGGCGATTAAGCATATTAATTTAAACAGTTTTTTAAATGTTTTTCACACTAGATCTTCAAAGTTATCGCCGTGTTGAACGCAAAGTCTCGCTCGACGTATCCATGAATTGGCATAATTTACTAAGCCTTGGTCTTGCCGTCGAAATGTCGCCGCAGCTACCTCAACGCGCTTACGAAGATCATCTAAATCAATTATGTCCTTGGTGTATACCATGGTCTTCATAACGCCCCATAAGTAGAAATCAAGGGAGTTAAGGTCGGGTGATCGAGGAGGCTATGGCATAGGACCATCTCGAACAATCCACTTATTTTCAAACACATTATCTAAATTTTGGCGGACTAAACGATTAAAATGCGGCGGTGCGCCATCGTGAAGAAACCACAGTTATCGACGTATATCCAAAGGAACTTCTTCCAATAGTTCCATCAAATGATTTTGCAAAAACAAGAGATAATCATATCCATTCATTCGATTTG
>JARFOC010000330.1:253874-287782 GCA_031763485.1 Osmoderma eremita | reverse complement strand
GGAGGAGATAGCGGGCGGAGTTTCGTCTTAAAAGCACGCATTTCGACGGTACGTGTATGATACGGCTTTTAGTATATTATAATTAAACTATACAAAGTGTTATTTTTATGTGAAAAAGTTGGTTATTTATGACTGACGAAAGGATTTTGAGTTTGACTTTAAAAAAACTTCAATACTAATTAAACCGTATACAGTGAATCGATTGTAAGTTCATTGGTTTTTAAATATGACCGCAAAGCTCGTAAACATCACGTTTCCATTTAGTCCGATCCTCTTCACTCACATCATTGCTTTCTCCACATGCCTTTTTATAACCGATTCCACATCTTAAATGCATACACATGTATAAGAAAGGGAACTTTAAAACCGAATTCTCACGTTGACATGTTTGACAAGTTTGACATGAATAGAGATAGAATCGTTGTATCATCTTCTGTGTTTCAGTGTTTCGCTGTTTAATTTTGGGTCAAGACTCTTGACCTCGATAGTGGATTCTTAACCAAAATTAAGAATCTACTATCGACGCCAAAAGTCTCAACTCAAAATTAAACAGCGAAATACTGAAACACAGAAGATAATACAACCATTTTATCGCTATTCATGTCAAACTTGACAAGACATTTGGCTTACTCATAGAAAATTCACTAACAAAATATCATCGTAAAACTAGGAATAAAAACACCTAATTCAGGTTTTCCCCAAAAATTCGACCTATGGAAGATAACTCCAAGTATTATGTTCGAGGTATCGAGTAAAAATTACACATAATTTTCTATCATAGCATCAAGCTATTGCCAACCAATTTGATTCGAGTTATCCAAGTTCGACTGTATATTGTAATAGATTTTAAAATGCTCTATCGAGCGACCCTCTCTGGTAATCTGATATGATAATTGTTAATAAAATATATTTTGCTGTTTAAATTATATTATTGTTAAATCGAGGTCAATTCCGAGTCTCAAATGTTAACAGTTATAAAAAAGGACATCTTAAACGCATTTTTAGCATGTATTCAAGAGAAATAATAATGCTACCACATGATAAGGAATATAAGAACATGTGCGAAAATTAGCACAGATCATTGTCTTAAATTGTGGATATCGTCTAATGTGTATCTAAATCAATAAGACTGCCATCAGTTGGAGAGAAACAGCATTTCTTCTTCATGAAACGATATGCATTATTGTGAACTGATATCCAGTTAAATCCAGTATGAAACGGGTGAATAAAGCGATTTATTGTGAACGATGACACATGTTCAATTTGGTTAAATCCAAGGAAATTAAGAGAAAAGTTAATGCTATTTTTCTGGATGAATGGAACAACAAAGTAAAATAAAAGTTAAATTAAATTTATTAAATTATTCAAATTAATCAGAAACGTTTTCTCAAAAATGTCGCTAAATGAGAAAGCGGCAATTCAAAAGATACATTTTTTTTTATCTAGGATAAAAATAGATTTAATGGAGTAGCCTTAAATGTTAAATATGAATATTTAAAAAGTGTGTTTCGTCCTGTCGTGGTTCTAGAATTTATTCTTTGTTTCACGCTAAAAAATGCTTTTAACCATTCGGTGGAGGCGCCTGTTAAAAAAAAAAATATACTCGAGGTGAATTCATTCTTTTCTTTTTTTTTGATGTTTCGTGAGAAATTTATGAGTTATTCTTTTCCGTTTTTCGCTAAAATATATATCGTTGGGACCACAGACTTCCCACTTCTTAACCGCTAAAAATCAAGCACACACGTGCGTTTATATTATAGCAGGTATATGCCTTCATATCTCCAAAACGAAATATGTATGTGTTGTACATCCAGACATATATTGCATAGTTAAACGTGCATTCTGACGAATTTCAGGAATTCCTACGTTTAATGACATTCTGGAAATGAAAGCTACTACGCATTGCTTTAATATTTCTCTATATGTGCTCCCACTCCCCGAGATTTAGGCTTTGCGACATTTAAGTACGCGTTTTGCAACATGATTTTAGATTTGATATGTTCCTTTTGCATGACATTTTTTGCACTTCTACTTATATTATGTTATATTATGTTCCAAGTGTTGTTTATAATTATATCCGTGAAGTAAATTATGTATCGGCTATCGTGAAGATATCGGTTTTCGAGAAAAGTGCTGTAAGTCAAAAATTGTCAATTTTCCGTACAATTATAAATTAATCCATCTTTTACCTGGACAAGTGTTATTTATACATACAGTTGCCGCTAAACGCCAATAGTGTCACTCTTCGTATCTGACACTATGCAGCACTTCTTTCCAGTAATAATGACACGTTAAAATAATAAAATAGTAAACAATTACATTCAAAACGATTTTTCCAAAAACATTCATTCTCGAATTGTCACTTTTCTCTGAAACAGACGTCGTAAGCCAATTCCTATTATATAATCTATTACACTTTCCTCGCGTTGGCCTTATTTCATATAACAGAAGTATTCTCTCCGTTATCTTAGAACTACTAAAGACGTCACAGTGATTCCCTCCTATTAACAATTTGCATGAATTATACCTCGTCTGTAAGTGTGTATTGGAACACAACACCTCCTCAGCTTCTTATCTTTAATTTCTACAATTCTACCGATGGTGATTGTGATTTGGTGAGCCAAAACCAGCTCTCCTGTCTCCCTTATTGTAAAATCCTTTGTTTAATTCATCGTTCATACCTTCATCTCTATTATCGAAAGGTATCATCAAATATAGGTACAATGTGATATTTAACGAAGTTGATTTACCTGAAGACTAATAGAAGTAACTTTTTTATTAATATTTATTACAGCCGAAGAAATGCGGTTCAAATCATAACCTAAATGCAGAAAAAGTGTTCTAGTTTGGCCGTTATTTCGGCATAGATTTAGAAATCTTTGGCCAAACCCCGAACAGTTTTCGTGGTTGTATGGTAAAGATTAACTAGATTTACGCTAAATTCTAAATTTGAATTGATGAATGGCTACATATTATTTGACGATTAAAAAGCGGAAACTTTTTAGTTATTTAACACATTGTATGCGCATAAAGGAAGCACCAAAAAGCAAACATTTCATCCAGCTTTCTTAGATCGATGTAGATTTTCTTTTATGTCTCCGCTCTTGTTCCTTCTAAGCGTAAATTAGATCAATTTGGCATGAATGTAGAACGCTAAACAAGAGCGGTGATAGAGGTGAATACATGTGAAAGTTTTGTGCAGCTGGATCTGGTGTTGAAGTCGGAAGAAGGAGGGGACCTATCGGATTTTATAACGAACGGCGAATGGTATTTGATAGGTAAGCACTTTTTTCGCTTTGAGATATATTCTCTCGTCTCTGCCCTTAGTATATTCGCGGAAAAACGCCGTATTCAAAAAGTCCTTTCACTCGAATTGTGGCAGTGAAATTGCGCAAAAAATGAATGTGTTAAATCATGACTTTTATATTTTTTCCCCAAACGTAGGTATGCCGGGAAAGAAGAACACCATTGTGTATCAATGTTGCCCAGAGCCTTACGTAGACGTTACCTTTACGATACAGATTAGAAGACGGACCCTCTACTATTTCTTCAATCTCATAGTTCCTTGTGTACTGATATCTTCGATGGCTCTACTGGGATTCACCTTACCACCAGACTCTGGCGAGAAGTTAACATTAGGTACATGCAAAATTGTCGCACCGAATGTGTGTTATCCTTCATTTTTTATTTATTTACTTGCACCTCATTTGTTTTGTGGGTGCCGCTTTTCGATATGAACACTGATGATGGCCTATGCTAAATGAATAGATTCGATCACGCAGTGTCATCGTTTTCCTAGTGTTTTTTCATTTTCATTTTTTCGCTTTGATTTTGTCACACATCACGATATCTACCACCAATTATACCGCAAAGATTTTCTAAATATTGCATTAACTTCACGCGCATACGGAAAACACATTCTACAAATAGTAAATATCGGGGCAAAGGGAAACAAATAATTCGGAATTTAGGGTCAAAATAATGTTTCTTATAAACCAAACAGCATATTCCATTCATTATTTATGCTAAGATAGCATCCAATTTTGAAAGAAATGACTTGCACCACCCCCCAACCAATGTATACGTGTTAGAAACAAATTTGGTGGAGGCGCCTACAAAATGATAATTTAAAATCGTTCCGTTGATTCCGTGATTCTAGAATTTATTCTAGAAAATAGACTTGTAAACAAACAAGTTGTTCTTCAATTTAGTCACAGTTACTACTGTGTAGTTTTGTTATTAAAAAAACATTAAATTTTGATCATACAAAATTGTGTCACCAATTTTGGAGAAAAGGATCTAGGGTTGACGAAATGCCTTAGAATTAAGTGGGTGGGGGCATTCCCTTGTCGTAAGTTTTGGATGAATTGAAGGTGCTGTTTGGAATATGTGGACTCTCTTTTAACGCAGGTCATACAACACAATTCATAAAACCCAAAAACAAAAACAGCAAAGCCAACGTTCGCACGTAACAATAGAAGCCCCAAATACAAATATAGACGATACTGCGATCATTACAAATTTTACTACTACAACAATAACCTAACAAACACAACAACAACAACCAACATCGAGAGCAGGTCGATCCCTTGTGCGTCACCCGTCTTGTCACATCGGACACAGACACTCTCAAAATTCAAAATCTTCATTTCAGGTGTCACCATACTTCTTTCATTGACTGTATTTCTCAACCTAGTAGCAGAAAAGATACCAACTACGTCTGATGCAGTTCCTTTGATAGGTATGCTAGGCCACCAGGAGCATCGTATGTTTTGACGCCCCAATGTCCCTTGCAGGACTGCCCGTTGATACTTGGAGGGCGTCACGACTGCATGTTTTACCCCCGTTATCTCCGCTAATTTACACGGATCCCCCAAAACCACCACCATCCACCCCCCTACACGACCCCCGAAAGAAGATCCAAGTAATTATCCGAAACCCACCCCCATCAGAGAGAACTCTCGAAACACGAAACTTGTGTAGTAGTAAATAGAGATATATACTTTTTAGATTAGTAGTTTTTCATGATTTTCTTAGACTTTTTTCACGTATTTTAAAAGAATGGGTAAGTACTTAAGTTTAAATAAAATATCGATTTTCCTTGAAAGCCCACAACAACGAGAATACTCCATGGGTGTCTTCGGAAAATGAAAACAATTTTGCTTTTATTATATACCTTTAAATCGCCGTAAGATTTTAACGTACCAAAGTACATACCTACATTACACGAACAAGTTACAGACTATTCGTATATACCGTGTGAGTGATGGGTGTATAGTCACCCGATGATAGACGAATTCAATCCTAAACATGCCTCAAACCAATAAATGAAAAAAATACTTAATTCCTGTAAAAAAATAAGATGCGAAGTAAAAGAGATTTCTTAATAGAAAATATTTCTTCTCAGATCAATAAAACGATAAATTCCTCTAAAGAATAAAATGAAATATTTCCTTCTAAAGCCATATTCATTAGTAAGGAATTACGTTGGTCAGTGAGAGAAATCCCCTTTCTTTCTATTCACGAACACGATGCGATCAAAAATGACTATATACGTATCTCGCACACGGTACACATTTTTTATTGTTGAAAGTAGGCATACAGATACAAAGGGCCAGAACAAAGAGAAAATCCACCGGTGTATAACATAAATAACCTTTTACAAACACAAAGGCCTTCAAGAACTACAATACAATGTATTATTTAAGGGGTGAACTTTATGATGGCTTCGGCAGGCCGTATCTAGGTCGATTACAGATGTCTTTTATTATCAAGACGGTGTCATCTGCGTTATCTAAGTATAAACGTACGAGGAAATGACGATTTCACAATCGGGTTTCTTTCAATTTAAACGCTAAAGAAAGGTAATCCGGTCTAAGTTACCTCGAGAGAAATGGTGAATGCGCAATTACGCCACGTCCAATTTTATTTAACGGTATATAAAGAAAGCAAATCGGTAATGATCCTTTAACGCATACAATTCGCTAAGAAAGGGTATAAAGTGAATGGTGTGTGGAAGAATATCAAAAATTATAGGATGGAATTCTATTAAACGTAAATCCAAAACGAGTTGGTAATGTAACTTAAAGGATACATGTCAATGTTCAACAGACAGCTATTCGCATTTAAAAAAGCGATTCCAAAAAAGAAATTTGTAAGTTTCAATTTAAACAAAACTTTAGGGTATGTCGGGGTTAATTTAGATCATGTAATTGTAAATCTTTTAAAGGATAGCAAAAGCAAAATTAATTATAGAAATCATTTTAAAATTAATCCCTGATTGACCAGAATACTAATGGAGTTATGCATGTACTTGCACTATGGACGTGCAAGGGTTATTAAGTGAGCATATGCGGAGCAAATAATGAAGTTGGGTTTCAAAAGTTTTAATAGAATGATTTCGTCTCCTTCATTTCTGATATTCCGCTAGAAGATGCTACACACCTTATACTTTTGATACAACAAAACCAACGCCTTATAGGTCTTTCCAGATGCGGACGTTAAGAAGCCCTTAGCTGTATTCAAGCTGTGTTCTGTTGCAGGAGTGACCATCTTGCTATCGTTGACAGTGTTCCTGAACCTCGTGGCAGAAACCTTGCCCCAAGTATCTGACGCCATTCCTCTGTTAGGTACCAATCGTTCTATGTCTGACCTGCCTGTGCTGACTATATTACCCTCAGTGCTGCCTGATTATGACATATGTGTATCATTGTGTATATGTGACTGTTTGTATCCGCGCTCGGTGGTCTTTTACATTTATAATTTGATTTTAATTTCGATTCAATTATTTATATTCGATATATAGATATGCATCTATATATCGATATATTTACATTGAAATTTGTATCATATTACATGTATATTTTACTTTTCCATTTGATTTTTTTTTTGATTTTACGATTATCAAAGAAGAAATGTTTTAGGGCAAGTCGGCAAGGTCTGGTCGAAGTGCTGTTTTTTTTTTTTAATTATTTTCTTGTCGTCCTTTCCGATGGCTTCCGATAAACTTAGCTATTATCTATTTTAAAACATCTCGTGTTTCCGAATAATTGTTTTCTACTCGACGGAAGTGGGTGTTTCCTATCATCCTGTTTTTCGACATCGTTGCCGTAAACATTTCCTCTTTGAAAATCGTAAAAGTACGGGACAGGCCGGATACTTGGAACAGAACTATTAATAAAATGAAAGAAATAAGAGAACAAATTTTCTAGGAATGGTCGGCAGCAAACGCGCATTATTGAAACAGTTAAACCTAAGCAAAAGAAATCGTTTCTTTTTCCCGTTATTTTAAAAAAGACGCGGCACAGGTCACAGGTCAGACCCCTCGCGTGACGCAACTATCTGTTGCAGGTGTGACAATTCTGCTGTCACAGACTGTATTCTCCCTGCTGGTGGCGCACGTGATCACACAGACCTCCGACGCTGTGCCCCTCATAGGTTAGATTCTCGGAATATAAGCTCCTTAAGATTATATTTTTTTATTTGCAAGACTAATCTAAACTCAAAAAATAAAGATGACGACATAAAAAGGAAGTTATATATATATACTTATAACATAAATGCACTCCTCGTCCAAAATATTTCGAACGCAAACTCAATGGCAATAATGTTCCTAATATTTTGACGGAGACTGTAAGTGAATATATGTTATGTGCGTATATATGTGTGTGTGCTTCAAAACACAATGCATAACTCAGGGGGGACACCACTTCCTCGACTTCTTTAACAGCACTTCGTCCACCCCAAATAAGATTATATGCCACAGCCAAGACATTCTCTAGTGCTTCTTAGTAAACTATATTGTACAGAAAATATTAGGGTGAATGGATGTATTGCAGCGGTGGACTGATTTTGAAAAATGGATTTTATCGTTTATATCATTTTGTTCAAGAAAGATCAATATATACCTCCTTAAAGAACTACACTGAAATAAACTGAAACTAGATTAGTGGAGGTGGCCCATAAACTTAATATTTATTTTGAAATCTAGCTTTGCTATTCCAATAAAAAAATATTGTGAAAAAAAATGGCATTTTTAAGTTTCTTTCTTTTTGGGGTAAATATTTCTCTTTTTTGCTTTTCGCATGCGAACCCAAATACGCACTCCTGCATAATACAATATTTTTGTTTCGAATCATCGCATACGGAAAGCTATGCCTCTACAGTTAATGACAAGATTAATCCACCAATTTGTTTGCAGTTATTTTCTTCTAAATGCTTACTATTACAAGAATCTAGTCACCTTCAACACTCATAATTCCATCTTTAATTTCGCATCAGAGTTCTAAAAAAAAATGCCACAATCGTTAACGTTAAATCTTTCGCATCTCCTTTTATTGATGTAGTTTTTGGACGCAGATGTGAATATTTAAAAACAAAACTCCCGCATATATAAATAATTGGGAGTCGCAGAACATTTCGTAGTTAAATTAGGTCGAAAGCATATTTAAGAAAGCAACCGTTTCTTATAAAAATAGCCTTCGCAAAAAAATTCCCGTGGAAAATCGTAATCCGAAATAATGTCACTGGGAAATTGAGGGCAATTTCGAAATGAGCGATGAAGGAGAAAACGTAGTTGGGGCGATTGCGTGCAATTTTGATAATGATGACGATATTATCTAACTTTCCCAGTCCATCCGCCGGCTTATTATTTGAGACCCATAGCGACCGAGGCTAAACTTAAAATCAAAGAGAGTAAAGTAATCATGCATAATTTGATAATCTGATAATCGCTGTGAACATGTGCCTCATGTTCTTTCCGAATATAAAAAAAAAGAAACAGATCATTCCCCAAAATCCCAAACTAGTCCGTTCCGCTTTTGTCACTTCTGGATGCCGCCGCCCTGTTTTTTTGTTTTTTTAGGACGGGCCCACGCAATATCTTAAGACTCTTACTATTTATTATCTCTGCTAGTGATGAGTGCCAGTGGCTGATGATGATGGTGCCGTGCCTACCCAGTGCTATTCCGCCAATAATTACGACGTGGAAGGCCGTGGCCGAGCGCACAGGGCTAGTACGGACCTGAGTCCATGCCAATTTACTCTTGTTTGCCAATGACCTTCTCACCTCCAAGTATCAAATGGCTCTGTCCCACTAGGAGTATTCTTAATCTGTATGTTTTGTTGTTGATATGTTTCATTTCCTATAACTGTTTGTGGACTATTATTATTATCATTATTATTATTTGTGTTCTTTGGAGTTTTACACTTTCTTTCGTTGTTGTATTTGTTAATTTATTATTTTTCTATCATGATTCGTGACCTCCTCGTATGCGTTCTGAACTTTTATATAATTATAACAAAAACACCGAACACAATGACCTAAAAGAATATATATTTACGAGAGATGAGACAATACAGAAACCTAAATAATCAAAACTCTAAAATAAAACGCACTCATTAACTTGACCACATATTTAAAAAAAGCTGGGAGATAAAGGGATCACCTCTAATCAATTAATTTGGCAAGCTGTGTGTTTAATAATATTAAAACCGTCATTTTGTGGTACGTAGAGAGGAGGTCGTGGCTAGCGTGAAACGGTTTCTTGGCTGGAAAATCTCCTCCACGGCAGCCACACAGGTAATAATTGCACAATAGGGTGGAGCGAATTAAGATATCGAAACTAAAAAAGAAACATTTACCATAGAACCACAAGAGAAAAAAGTATGAATGATGTCAATTTCACTCCACCCCAATGCACAGTCTTAAGCCAGACATAAACTAGCATCTAAAAAACCACGCTCTTAATAATATTTAAAAAAAAACAGCAGAAAAAAAAAATTAAGCGCCACTGTCTTCAATATCAGTTTTATGCTTTGCCTGTCCTTTTTCGTCTTGTTCTATGGCTTTATTCCCGTCTAAAACCCGATAAACCAAGTTAAACGGAACCTATTCTAAATAAAATTTGATATAACCGAACACGGAGTAATTTTATAAAAAAAAAAAAAAAAAACAACTGCTTAAAACTGCGTGGCAGCGTCGTAGTTTAATATTGTGACTCTGCCCCGCAAACCTCGGCCGATCAAAAATAAACCCTTTTATCTTTAATTTGAGGAGGGTACGATCTTAGACCATGATACATTTACAATAGTGTAATATACATACCAAAAAGATAAGATTCAAAATGTTGAACTTATTTGTGTAGTATTGTATTTGTTTTTTTATATTATATTTACCAATCACATAGCGTTGTATGGAGTGTTTGTAATGGTGTAACGACTCTGAAGATGGATGTTTGTGCTTGGCGATACGACTGTACATATTTATCAAGTATTAAAAAAAGCAGAAAACTCTTTCGTTTTTAACCCCTTCGTCCCCTATTTGTTTCTCGCGATTTTAATTTCCTTTGTTTCTGATTTCATTCATTATTCTTGTTTTTGATTGAAGATTACGTTACCCGTTTTTCTGGTAGATGACTTCTCTCTATCTCTATCTATCTATCAAACTTCCTTTGTTGTCGTAGTTTATATGGTTATACAATGTAGTGTAGTGTTATCGTTTTTACCGTGCGATAATTATAGGCTGCTGTAGCTAACTAAACGGCTGTTACAGGAACCTACTTCAACTGCATTATGTTCATGGTCGCCTCATCTGTGGTACTTACAGTTGTTGTCCTCAATTATCACCATAGAACGGCTGATATACACGAAATGCCGCAGTGGGTAAGCGAAATTTATCCAAAACACTCCGCCCATTTCCCCAAAAATAATAGGGCTAATAGATAATATCGGGAATTCCACGCACCACAAACTGATTTGATAAATCCGATGTATGTACATGTTCCGAGAGCACGTTGATTGATAATGGGAGCCCCATGTGGCCAATTTATTAAATCAATTTGTAGTGTGTGGTATTTCCGATACTGCGTATTAGTGATACCAGCCAACAGTCCTTCAATATCTTTTCTTTCTTTTAGATAAAAACGGTATTCTTGCAATGGTTACCTTGGGGCTTGGGAATGAGTCGACCAGGCAAAAAGATCACCAGGAAGACAATACTGATGAACAGCCGCATGAAGGAGTTGGAATTGAAGGAAAGGTCTTCCAAAAGTCTACTCGCCAACGTCCTGGATATTGACGACGATTTCCGGAACGTTTCGGGCGGAAACAACGCATCGATGACCACCAGTCTGGGCTCCGGTTTTATGAGACACCCCACGACGATCGAGGAGGCTGCGATGCCCAGCACCGGTACGCAACGGGATCTACAGAATATATTGCGCGAACTGCAGTTCATCACTAATCGCATGAAGAAGGCGGACGAAGAGGCCGAAGTGATTAGCGATTGGAAGTTTGCCGCGATGGTGGTTGACCGTTTCTGCCTGATCATTTTCACGTTGTTCACGATCATTGCGACAGTGGCGGTGCTGTTATCCGCACCGCACATCATAGTCCAATAGGGGCGTCGCCTACAATCATGCAGTTCTCAATACTATTTTATAGTACCGCTAGAGACTATGAACGTTTACTGTGATACAATAGCAGCGTATCTTGTCGGCACAGCAGCAATGTGCCTTCCCTGTGGAACATTCACAAGCTGTTGAACAACTAAAAGGCAGGCACCTATGCCTATGCACCTATGGCATGCGGTAATATAAAATCATTTGTAACCATCATCACCACAAAGGAAAAAACCAAAAACATCATTAACCAAAACTTTATAAAGCTAGAATTTAGATATCAATATATCGTTATAAACCTGTAATGTTATAGCAGGCTATTATCATGGTACAATTTCAGTAAATAAAACACTGCAAATATGTTTAAAAAATCATAATTTTCGTAGTGCAACATTGTTCATATAATACTTTTCAAAACTTCTTTACAAAAAAGTTAATTATCTTTCCCAAATTTATAATTGGAAAAACAGCCACACCCAAATAAATTAGATGATATTCTAATGAATTAAAAAAAAAAAAAACTCTATTGTATCAATCTCGAATCGCATACAAAACTCTATGGAAAAGAAGATATTCTTTGTGACTTACAGAAAATGTTCGTCTGTGTTCAACACGATCAAAAAGCTAAGTTGATATGAAATCAAAGGCAAAGAGGTAGATTGGTTTGATTCTTACTTCCAAGACAGAATTCAGTTCGTCAGTTTGTTATATCGTTTATATCCCATAATGCTGAAACTAGTATTCATAATTCCGAATGGCTTTCTCCGCATTGCGGTGTAATATAGGGTTCCGTATCGGGTCCTACGTTAATTTATACGTTAATGATATAGCTTTGTTCTTAACTGACATTTATTTCACAATGTATGCTGACGATATCGCACGAGATGCTGATACGGCAACCACTGAAATATGTTAATGTTTTATATGATCGGTTTTCTAACAATAAACTATCCTTAGGTATAGATAAACCTAAATACATGCTGTTTCACGCACGAGAAAAGAATCCTACGCACAATTTGAATTTGGGTGGGCGTCATTTAACATCCTGCAACACCATCAAAATTTTAGGGGTCAACTTTGATTCCACTCTGGAATGAACATTGTTGAGGTTTGATGAGAAAAAGAACATGTCAAAAGTTTTGCCTTCAGATGCCGACAATGACAATTATCAACATAGTGCCTCATTTCTATGCTGCAGCATTTTTATGCTGGGATAGGTTCTCGAATCCTTTATAAGATCCTTATATGGAGGTCGTACCCATATATGCACCGCATGGGTCAGAAATATGCGATACGGTGCATGGTTGCTGCTCGTTGTAAGGATCCATGCAGACCCATATTTAGGAGAAGGAACATTTTACCCTTACCACGTATACATATATTTTAGAAGCCTGTTCTTACTTTTATAAAATCAAAGATAAAACGCCAACTTTCACGAATACAACTTTAGAATTACATTTTCCTAAAAACTTGGTATAATTGTTTTCTGATCAACTTTCTCATTTTGATTTCCAATTAAATTAGTCTACATTGAAACTATGTATTGTACTATTTTAGATCTTATATGAACAATGTACCACATATTTACCAAGAATTGAAACGCCGACAAGATATTTGCAACGTTATATTTGCGATTTACTAATAAAACGAATTTGTTATATTATATAAACATATACCTTGTGAGCAGTGTTTACTCTATCCCCTCAATGTACCATTTTCCATTTTTGAAAGATGTAACTATTAAAATTTATTGAGAAGAAGAAAATATATAATATATAGACAGATGTACTAGTACCTATACATGTATATATATATACATATATATATACTTATACACAGGGTGTTGTTTGCTTCTTGGAGGCAAAACAATAATGGCCTCTCGTATATGTCTCATTTGTAATCACCGAATTGAATTTATTGTTATTGTTAAAAACAAAGCAAATTAATAATAATAAAACATATGAATAGTGTTTATCACCGACTATATAATGAAATTTTGTTGATTTAAGAACGACAGACAACAGATTTTATTGTTCAACTAAAAATTATTTGTGTATATCTGTCAGGTACGTCTTCTTAGTTTGCAAACATTTCGTTTTGAAACACCATCGAATGAATTTTTGTAAATTAAATTTATTTTTTAAATAAAAGAACCGAAACAATAAATAAATATATAACTTGTCAGTATGTTAGAAGATTCGTCATTCATATTACGATGGCACGTCTGTGGCTTAGAGGCAAACAGTGCTAACAAGGTACGGATGCCTTAAAAAAAGCAAGGTACAAAAGTGCCTGCCTTTTGTTCGCCCATTGATACACATTAAAAGGTGTCAAACCTATATTTAAAAAAAGTAATTGTGATGAACTTCGCAAGTTAATTAATAAAGTAATCTATAATTATCAGTTAGAGTAAATAAAGATAGAACAAAAATATATAATTAAAACAAAAGAACGGATTACTGCAAGTAAGTTAACGCATTTTATACACACCTCAAATATAGACAAAGTCTCCGCAAAGCCTGTTATTATTATTATCATTATTATCATTATATTACTATTATTATTACTACCAAATCCCGGGGAATACCCCCGGGCGGTATCCGCCTGATTGTATAATATGTAAGAAGCTTTGGGAGTCGGTGTCTGCATTTTTCAGGTAATGTTAGCTCTTCAAAAAAGAACATTTATATCTAAACACTATTATATTACATATATGTAAAAAATTGTTAAAAAAATCGCTCATGTAGAATGAATATATCGTATATAACTTAAGAAAGTAAAAGTAATAATAAAATACTAATAACAATAATAATAATAATAATGATAATACTTCTTATACATTGACGTTATATATTAGTGAAAATCGCTCATTTTATATAAAATATGTTTACTATCAATAATAGATAATAATAAAATCCGAGATTCAAACTTAAACGAAAAAAAAAAAAAAGTAAAAAAAATGGTTGAGCTCACACTACCTGTGTTTTTTATCATGTACCATTTTTAATATCATATATAGTTTTTTAAAAAACTTCGAATTTTCCATTACTAATTGCAAGTTTCTATGTATTACCGTGTAATGAATACTAAAATAATATTAAGCGGCTGTTGAAAAGGCCGGTAAATTAATAATATACAATAACTAAATACTGTTCACTTGATAATAATAAAGTAATTAACAATAGAATTTAATACGATTTTAATAAAAAGCTGTTAAAAAAATATAAGGAAAAATGAAAAACACGTTTCTTTGGGCAATTTATAATAAGAGCATTATTAATTATGTAGTGCCAAAAACGATTTTTAGTATGTCTTTATCTATCTGTCGATAATCTGATCTTTCTCCGTGTTGGTTTTGTAGACGAATTTGTGTTGAGAAACTATCATTACCAATATTGATTCGCATTCATTGCTGCCGATGCCGTTATTGTGGTGAACGGCCCTTGTATACATTCATTCACCCCTCGGAGGAGGGCGTTTTAGCACAAACCCACCTTAATATACCTATTGCATAGTGTTAAAAAGCAACGGAATCAATCCGCAATAATCAGCATTTTATTTCGACTATATTATCTATCCCTGTCCCAACTAACTTTTACCCCACAAAATAAAGATTCTTCTTCTTTACGATACCACACACCAATATTATAACGAGTCGAGCACTATTATTATTCGGGATGTCTGTTGAAGAAGTGAATGATTGGTTAAAATAGTTATTAGCATCCGCAATTGTCCATTCTTAAATAGATTAGTAATTTGCAATGATGTGTAGCCGATCTTATTAGGGAATATTAAACTAGATTAAACGAGAAACAAAAAAAAAGTTAAAAGAGTTTTCTCCGCAAAAGAAGATCCCCGCGCTTCTTTTCGTTTTCACTTTGGAGAAGAAATAAATGAATTAATAAATAATAATAAACGACTCTATCCTATGGCGATGTATGCTCAAAAAAACTCCTTTCGAAAATAAATGAAAAGGAAATATTAAATTGAATAATAATAAAATTCTGTTGCTATTTATACTTTATTGAAAAGTTATCCTGATGCTGGTATAAATAGATGAATTATGTCTGAATAAGTGTACTATATCGTATGGTTGAAACAATAAAACGCAGAATATTCAGTTTTGATGTTGGCTATTATTACGAAAATAACCCTAATAACCTCCCTTTTTCCCATTTCGCTAGAAACACGCAACTTCACTTTAATTTAATAATGCCGTGACTTTCTTTCCCTATGTTTTCTGCTAATTTTGGTGATAGTTTATTGCATGTTTATTGCTTGGCAGAACTTCCAAATTTTACCAACTTCACTCTAATGCTAGCCATAATCCGCGGCAAATTTGAATTTTCCATTCCAATACCTACAGATAAACAAACTGCCAATGCGCTGCATGCCTAAATCCATTCAAGCATGTATTATTGGAATTATTAAAAGGATTTTAAAAAAACTGTGCCGCCAACTATTTTCTACTTTTTGATCTCTCCGTATATGTATATGCTAATGTTAAAACATTAGTCAAATACAATAATTAAAAGAGTTATAGAACTAAGTATGTGATTTCGATGGTTATAGGTTTTCATTTAATAAGCGATAAGCATTTCTTTGGCAACTGGTCCACCAGACAAATACTCAACAATATTCAAGGCAAAATGCCAAGTTGTGAAATTTCCACGGCTGTTCAATTTGTATATTAGTTTCTACGTTCACTTCTGTGGAATACAGCGTGAATTATCAATACGATCAATGTGTTTGTCATTACAAAAAAAAAAAACGTCACCGCTTTATTACCTTAAATTCCAAAAGGAAGTTGTAGAAAGGGAGGTAAACACAATCAATACATTTACCTCGTATTTATAAAATTTATTTCGTTTTAGAAAATGCTTTTATTTACAAAAAAAAAGTAGTTACACAACCATTTGTCAAAATGCTTAATTACAAAATATATCAACAATATTCAATTGAATTAAGTCACTTAAAGAGCGAAGAAAAAACTGAGAACAGACGCAGTCTTATATTTAATTAATTATATTTTGAACATGTAAATATGTAACTTTTATTCAATACTTCAATTTTAATAACATTTACGTATTTACATGAAACTTTACTGATTACTCAAGGGGTCATCTTCTTGTATTCTTGATAGCTAATATAACCATCGTCATCTCCATCCGCTATATTTAAAACTACCTCGACTTTACTAATGAGTTCTTCGTCCGATACGGCGGTTGCATTATCGAGTTTACCCCCTAAAAATTTCGATTAGAATCGCAATACCGGGAAGGGACTAATCTTAACGAATTTTGTGCGAACATACGAATAACAAAACGATCAAAAAACACACGTGGCGAACCATACCAACAAGATTACAAGAGACATACGTCTATTTAAACTTTATTAGCGTTTTGTGTCGAGACTTTCTGTTGGGCCCTTATAAATTCGGGATAATCTATAAATCCATCCCTGTTGCTGTCATCCATGTTCAATATGGGATCTATTAGTGTTATCAGTTCGTCGTCCCTGAAGATTTTATCTTCGATCTGGGTTTGTGCCGGATCTTTGCTGCCTTGCTCTAACACAAATAACAAGAAAGGTAATTTTAAGACGAAAACACAAAGCAATAAATATACAAAAGACAAAATGGAAAAAAATGATACGTAAACAATAACTGTTGTATTAAAAAAGCAAAAGTATTCGAACTATTAGCTAGCGACTTATGTCACATGAGCATACAAGCAAGCTACATACACAATATACTTGTTAGGATTACATCATTACATTATGTAATTAATAAATATAAACAGATAAGTGGTATAAGGCCGAAATTTTAGCACATACAATAATAAAAAATTACATACAATTAAATTAGTATTTAAGTTACAATCGTTTTTTCTTTACTTACCATGCCAATGTATTAATGATTTAATTAGCTCACAGCCATCTAATTTGTTATTATTGTCAGCATCGTGCATTTTAAAATAGTGAAACTGCAATTCCTGCTCGGTCATCTTACTTGTATCAAGGGGAACATCCATATGTTCGGCGATATGACTAAAATCAATTTAACGAGCTTTAATATCAGTCGGAGGTCTCGTAAAGTCCCTCTCACTCTTTTTCCTGCATTATATTTTGGGTATCTAAAATCTTTCCCTGTTGGTGATGACCGTGACCATGTGGGACTTGCTGAACGGGCACTTGCTGTTGTTGGGGCACTTGTTGGTGCTGTACGGGGACCTAAGCGTACAACTTTAAAAAGATATTCCATCAAATTCTGCACTTAAATTACTTGATGTTGTTGAACTGGAACTTGGTGTTGCTGAACTGGCACTTGATGCTGTTGAACTGGTGCTTGATGTTGCTGAACAGGGACCTGTTGTACTGGTGCTTGTTGGTATTGTTGTTGTTGATACTGGGGTTGCTGTTGGAATTGTTGTTGTTGCTGTTGCTATTGAGAAACAACAAATCACATTTTGGATTTCTATACGATAGAAGACAAAACAGACCTGATAATGTTGTGGGTGTACTCCAGGTGGTACCCTTTGCCCCTGTACAACATTTACCGACAGATTTAATATCTGCAGTAAGGTTACAATATGGATTAGAAACCGCATAGTAAATCTGAAATAAACCTTATAAACAAACCGATTTGAAATGCGATTTAAACTTACGTGTTAAAATCCATAAATTAGCTTTGTGCGGTATCAGCACCGATTTAAAAACTAATCAGGAAGAACTAAAAATCAAAAACGAAATCGCTTGGTTTTGAATAGGACACGTACTTCTGACACTTCTACACGTCAAGCATCTTGCACTACTGACAATCACTGACAACACCAGAAAACGAAAAGTAACTACGGAAAATTAGGAGAAAAAGATTTCTCGCGCGAAATTTCAAATTTTAAATGTTATCAGGACCATAACAGGGAGACCAAAAAATCAGCAATTTACGCATCACCCTTTTTTTATTCGAAATAATCTTTAAGCAAGGATAAAAGCGAAATTGATGTATTTAGTAAAGATATTTGCTCAAAGCGATAAGAATAAACAAAACACCCTTGGTGTAAATTGGATTGTTTGAATAAACGAATGAATTGATAAGCAAGTTTATGTCAGTATAATGTGTGTTGCGATCGGCAGCGCAACAGAAGAGGCAAGAACACCCCGAAAATGGGTATTAAAATAGTATTTTTTTTCTCGTTCATCTCCATAATCTTCAACCAAGCCTATGGTAAGTGTTTGCTTCACATTAATTGTTTAATAAAATAATGCTGATCTAATTTAGATTAATAAAAAATAATAATTGACCTACAGCCAGTGGCCTCAAGTGTAATTGAATATTCATCTATGTTAATGCCATTTACTCTGTTTTCCATTTTTTTTGTTACAAAAGGAAATTTCTGTAACCACAAAAACATTGAAGCAACTTACAAATAAATTATATTGCAATAAACTATTTCAATATGCTTTTTTGATCACAATTAAATTGTTATTATTACGTATTCTTTAACTTTCCTTGATAGTACACCCGATTTCGGATTGACCAAGTTTTTCAGTTAACGAATAATGAATTAGTGAAATGGTAGAGTCGTATACTCGCATGACGAGAAAGTATTGCATGATTATAAAATAATACAGAGATAATATTATCATCGCCAAGAAAAAAAAAGTACACAACATGAAATGCATGCAATTTTTCAAGGAGCAATGGTTAAAATTGATAAAAAATAAAAGAGAATCCGAAATCTCGTAAACATGTAGCCACATGTGTTACTGCTTCTTTGATAAAAACAGTTATATGTATATATAATACATATTTTAAAGCATCATGTTATCTGATGTTTTGTTTTAAGCGTGGTTTCTTAGAATTTTGATTATCACATTCCCCACATGTTCTCGGTCTTGGTTAAAATTGTGTTTTACAACGAATATTTACATGTTACGCATTTCATTTTCATTTAGGGCTAAATCTGATGACTTTAAAACACTGTTGCGGAATTGGAACTGTTCATGGCGAGTCCGGATTACCATGCGGTGATTACAGAACACCATTCCCAAATGTTGACAAGAAAGACCAAGTATTGTGCATGAAATCTGTCGACGTATGTTGCAAAAATAAGTTCAGGGAAAACCAGTGCAATGTGGGTCAGGATGACGCTATGAATAAGAGGGAATGTATAAGCTCAGAAAACGTTTCATCCGATGATTTTCGAAAGGTACTCCTCCTAAACTAAAAAGATCTGTTCTCATCTTGTTCTAAACTGCCATTTTGAAGGATTGTTGTGCGGCATGCCAATTGGGCATAGAAACTGGTACATCAGGACAATCATGTAGCATCCAACCAGGTTTGGGACCACCTTATGATAACGCCTTCACAGCCTGCTGTAAAAATAAGGATCTCGTACATCCTACTCCTACAACGCCACAATCAATTTCTTCAACATCGCCATCATCTCCGTCAAATTCGGAAAAAACTCCCGGAGATTATTTTTACCCGCGTAATATTCACTATTCCTCGCACTAGTTTTTGTAATTCTAAGTTAAAATGATTGCAGCCCTAGAAGATATTTGCGGAATCTCGGATATTTGCGCTCAAATTTGTATACCAACGAACGGTTCGTTTAAATGTGATTGTCATGAAGGCTACACCTTAATGGCCGATGGTGCGTCCTGCAAAGTTAAAAGGCTAGCGCCTGCACCATCTCCCGCAGCTAGTACTCCGGCGGATAGATGCTATGATAACAATCCTTGCGACCATCAATGTAAAGATACTGGAGTATCAATTGAGTGCTCGTGTTATGAAGGATTCGAGTTAGATAAAGATAAAATAACATGCAATGGTATAATCAACTATACTTTTCATTAATCAACATATTTAAACTATATTTTCTCTATATACAAATTCAGATATTGACGAATGCGCTTTGGGTCAACACGAATGTTTATCCTCGCAGACCTGTGTTAACGCACCTGGTTCTTATAACTGTGGCAATGAGATCGAAGATTACGATATGTGTCCTGAAGGTTACGTCTTTAACGCAGACAAAAAAGTTTGTGATGGTACAGAAAGATAACCTTCCCTTATACAGAGAGGAATCATTCAAATATCTTTGCAGATTTTGACGAATGCCAATTCGAAATTACGTGTACGGGTCAGCAAACTTGTGTAAACACAATCGGTAGTTACGAATGCGTTGGGAATCCCATCAAATGCCCACCGGGTTTCTTTTTCAAAGATTCCATACAAGATTGCGAAGGTAATATACATATAATCTTCCTGGTCATTTTAAGATTAAATATAGGAACTGTTCAAAATTTCTAGATATTGACGAGTGTATTTTGGGTCAACACGATTGCAACACTGCATCACAAATGTGTTTAAATACCAAAGGAAATTTTACTTGCGTCGATAAAACTGAGCAAGGTGGTTGTCCTCCTGGGTTTAAAAAGAACGTCGTCACTCTAACATGTGAAGGTAAGTCACATATTACGAGATATATTATTCTACACACGATATTTCAATGAGTAAATTAAAAAAATTCAGACATTAATGAATGCGAGGAGAACCAGGAGTTATGTGGACCTAATGAGATTTGCCAAAACGAACATGGTGGACATACTTGCGTCCCTAAAACAAGTCGTGACGTTCCTCCCAAAGTAACTCCTTACAATTATCCATCTAGTAGTTACACCACGCCCAAAACAACACCTATAGCAACACCTATCACAACTCCCAGTACCACAACACCATCAACAACGACAGCAAGTACGACTGAAACTACAGCTCCAATAACTACACCCACCAAACCAAGATTTGTACAATCTTCCGCTCTAAATCCAACAGTTTCGCAAACATCTAAACAAACTCCTTGGTATCCAACACCATACTCCTCAACACCTTCTAGATCTCCAGATTATCATTATCGACCCCAGCCATCGAGTACTTCGGTAACGCAGTCAGTTGCTACTACGCCGAAGGTGGAAAGTCCCCCACAAGAACTCAGGCCGCAATATGTACCAACACCTGTACCAATTGCCTGCCCGAATGGGTTCAGGTACGCACCAGAACATAGGGCTTGTATAGGTATAAATATTAAAAGTGCCATGTTGGCATAATCCTCTTTTTCGCCTCTTTTACTTTAGACATTGACGAATGCGACGAAGAGGAAGGCGTTTGTGATAGTAATCAAGATTGTATCAACAGCTACGGAAGTTACTACTGCAATTGCAAACGAGGTTTTAGTAAAGATATCACTGGAGCTTGTGTTGACATCAACGAATGCCAGCTTGGGACTCACGATTGCTCAGAAGGGCAAAGGTGTGACAACACGATAGGATCTTTTTATTGTCCCAGAACAGCTGGGTGTGGAACTGGTTACACTTTAAACCACGGAAATAACGTCTGTGAAGACGACGATGAGTGCGCTTTGAGAACTGACAACTGTGGAGACCTAGGACCACAATTCCAATGCAAAAACACTTTGGGCTCATACCGTTGCGAAAGGATCCCTAGAATACACTTCACCACCAGCAGGAATTTCAGTTTTGTAACACCATATAACCCCGACAGGACATATTCACCAAAGGTGTTGATATCCCAAAAAAAGAAATGCCTTCCTGGATATGTTATGAACGCTCAAGGCGACTGCCAGGATATAGATGAGTGCAAAAACAATCCATGCGGTAGGAATGAGAGGTGTGTCAATCAAAATGGAAGATATCAATGTATATCTAGGTTGCAATGTAAATTAGGTTTTGAATTAGATGATTCCGGAACAAACTGCGTCGGTGAGTACCATCAAATTTGTCTTTTTCCCTTTTGATAACTTATCAACATCTATAGATATCGACGAATGCGCGAGGGGTACCCATAGGTGTTCAAGTACGCAAATATGCAAAAATGGAATTGGTTATCATGTTTGTACATGCCCTCCTGGTCACAAATTAAACATGAACAACCATTGCGAAGATGTGAATGAGTGTGAATACTATAGGGGTCGTGTAAGTATGGAATTGGAAAAAAGGAATCTTCAAAATTTCATAATTATTGTATTGATCGTAGGCTTGTTCTAACAATGCAGAATGCATTAACACAGTAGGATCATTCGAATGTAGATGTAATGAGGGTTTAAAACAAGTTGGACACGACATGTGTGAAGATATAGATGAATGCAGCGAGATGCCGGGATTATGCCAACAGAAGTGCGTTAATCTTTGGGGAAGTTATAGATGCTCGTGTGATAGGGGTTATGTTAGAAACGACGACAATAGGTATAAAAGAAAAAAAGCATCTTCCATCCCCTTACTTAAACACACAGTTGACCAATTATGATTCTTTAGGACGTGCTCGGATATTGACGAATGCGAAAAATTCAAGGACGATCACTTATGTATCGGTATATGCCAAAATACGCCAGGAAGTTACGCTTGCGGCTGCCCCGACGGTTACAGACTTGGATCAGACGGAAGAACATGTCAAGGTAATATTTTAGCGATAATCGCGAAATTGAGACGCAAAAACTTAATATTTCCAAGTCAATAAGATGTTAATGGTATCGGACACATTCTGAAACCTATGAATATGAAATTGGGGCGTATTTACAATTGTAATTTCCACATTGTACTTTGAATTAACTGTTTGGTTCCACCTTTTTCACATGTTATTATATGATTAACCCAGTTGCCTTAATTATCAAGACATTTATTTTTGGAATTTAGATATTGACGAATGCTTGGAAAACGTATGTGGAAGACCGGACGCAACCTGCCTTAATACACGCGGGAGTTACAAGTGCTTCTCTATAGAATGCCCACCAAATTACATTAGGGATCCAGATCATAAAAGGTATATATTTTATTTCAAATTACACCGCGACTTATTCTTTTTTTTTAAATATAGCCGTTGTAAAAGAGCAAAATATGCTTGCGATCAAAGGGACCAGGCCTGTTTGGAATTACCACAGCAATACTCGTACCACTTTATGACGTTTATTTCAAAATTCCCCATATTGCAAGGTCACATTGACTTCTTCCAAATGAGAGGACCGATTTGGCCCGGTTCCGCTACGGAATTCTCGATGAAGGTGGCGAACGTTAACTGCCCGCAAGGTGTCGAAAGCGCTCACGAGGGTTTCTTCAGAATGAACACGATGAAACACAGGGCTATATTGTCTTTAGTAAGACCCATCGAGGGTCCGCAGGAAATCGAATTGCACATGGAATTGAAGTTATATTACAATCATATATTTAACAGCAGGATGGTTGCGAAAATTTTCTTAGTTGTATCAGAATATCAGTTTTAGCATCTCCGAAGTTCCATTTTTTATTTTAAATTATTATATTTTTAATAATGTAAAGTTGTAACTGTAACTATAAGTTTGCGTTTAAGGTTGAGGTATCATAGTACAAATTTTGTAAATTGTATGATGTAATTGACCGCATTTTCTATGCAAAAAAGGTGAAGGTTTCAAATAAAAACTAAATTAAAAATATACATGAATCTTTATTGTAAAAAGAAACTTTAATGAATTTAACAATACAATGTCTTTGTTTTAAATCAATCCCGGCCAACCTTTTTCAGTGTACGGGGCAATATAATGGAGATGTAAGGTCTTCGCGGACCAAGCGAGAATATATGAAAATCGCCAATAAATTCGTAAAATTATACGGTGCTAAGAAATAATATTATCAGATCAACGAAAGGACCGAAAAGATACAGAAGACTCCTAGAAATTTCTTCGAAAGAACAAAACATTCGCTTCTGGGCTTTCCGATCCACTTTGGTTATGGGATCTCGTCGATAATGTTCTCAACCTCAAATCACACACGCAAGGGATATTAATATTTGAACTATTCATTGCCATCAATGGATTCTAATCAAAATTCCCAGGGCACATAGTAGAAAATTTTGAATGTTGCGCAAAAATCTAATAAAAAATTTCGTTTATAAAGAAAAATTTATAAATTTACTAACAAAATTGAAAGTTGAATTTGAAAATCCTTTCAAAGTTTTAAGAAGGCGCAACAAACGTATCCTGCATAAAATATGTGTAGGTAGGTATTATTAAAAGAGTAGAAACGTTTCTTAACAAAAATGCTTGGTCAAAAGTTAAAATTTCAAATCTGTTTGACAATTTATGAAATTATAAATCTTTGGAGTTACGTTAACTTCCGATGATAGAGATAAAATGGACATACAGAATAAAATAACAAAGGGAAACATTATAACTAGCCTAGAAAACAAAAACCCCGATGTTCCATTCTTTTGTCGAAAGCTGTGTTACCTATGGAAGTGAAGTGTGGACGTTGAATGAAAAGATGGAAAACAAGATGTCAACAGAGATGATGTATTGGGGACGATGTTGTAAGAAGACATTATTGGACCACGAAAGAATAAGAGAAATAGTGTAAGTTGACACAATATTAATCAATAAAATATAACGTAAACAACTATTGCGGTATGGCCACATGAGGAGAATGGATCGGGACACACAAAGGGTTTGGAAATAGAAGCCTGCTAATAGAAGTAAAAAAAGGAAGACCAAAAAAGAGTTGGGAAAAAGGAATTAATGAAGCTATACAGAAGAGAGGATTGGAGGAAGATGACACTTTTTGCAATTTAAAGTAGACATGCGAATTCACTCCCTACTAAAAACAGCAGGCAAACCCTGTAGCTAAGTGTATGGCGTGTATCTTTTCTCTTTATCGACTGCCCGACTATGTTTGATTTTTAATAATGATTATACCATCCATGAGAGTATTCCTGCTGTTGGAAGAAAAATCGAAAGAATATGGGTTAGGCATAAACTGGGATAAGACAAAATATATGGTGTTGAAAGATAACGAAGTGGGGAGAAAAGAATTTTTTTAGTATTACAACCAGAAACAGGGAAACATATACAATTGAAAAGGTTGAAAGAGTGTACCTAGGGATTATATTGACAAGTAGGGGAGATGAGGTGGAAGAAATAGAGCAGAAAATAGCCAAGGAAAGCAAAACAGCAGGAATCCTTCGATCTAAAACTATATCTACAGCCGCTAAATCTTGGCCAACACCAATGACCAACGTATGCGTGTGACACGTGAATCATGAATAAAAGGGAGATTTTAAGGAAAATTTTTGGTGGAATAAGGGTAGAGCACGAATTGAGAAGGCGGACAAACACGGAAATAAATAACAGACCATCGATCATCCAGGTAGCTAAAGCGCAAAGAGCCGGATGGTTGGGACATATAGCAAGAATGGCAAGGGATAGATGGTCAGAGGGCATTCCCCCAGAGATGGGGGAAGAAGGTACGAGAAGAAAAGGACGACCCAAAAAAAAATGGCTACAGATAGGTAAGGAAGAGGATAGTGAAAAAATTGGAAGCCTAGGGCCACAAGGCCCGTAGCGCTGTTGTATATATATATATACCATCCGTATGTTAATTTTTCTCACTTCCACAAGTTTTTCATATATTTTTTTTTGAATTATTGTCGCGGGCCGTAGGTTGGCCGAGCCTGTTTTAAATAGTCAAGAAATGTTTCTGTTAATAATAACAAAAACAATTTTATAATACGTCCAATAAAGATTAAAACAAAAACGGAATGAATGATCATTTTAAGCACACAATGATATCAATTTCACAATTAATTAATTTACCTAGACAAGGAACGAGCAATTCGGGGGATAAAAGGGAGGAACGACATTTGAATCACCGAGTCACAACGATAGAATATTTTTTAACACCTCCATTTAAACAATACCAATATCCAGAGAAAATCGAGATTGTTTTTATTCATAACATCCATTTAAATTCATTAGACTACTTTTTATTCGATATATGTAGGGGAATTTTGATTATGGAATTCTTAACATCTTTAATGACATTCCAACGGCCAAATTTGTGCTCATTGCCGATGGCTGCTATTAGATATTTCCCATCTTCCGTAAACGCTAAATGGTTAACAAACCCTTTAATATCGATGGTGAACAATAAGTCGATGCTCTTAAAATTATCACTTAATTTCCAAAGTTTTACGTGCCCATTTTGGGAGCCAGTCGCTATTAAATCTGTATTTATTAAAGTTGCTATTGAACAAATCCAATATGGCTCTTCGTTGACTGGATTTGAATCGTGTGCTGTCTTATAGGTACACAACGGCTTCTTCTTGTTGACCCCCCAAACATTTAATGCACCATCAGCGCTGCCAGAAACAAATGTTTCTTCGTTCAATAATTTTACGATATCTATACTTTCTGAGGGGCCACTATAAATAAGCTGCGACTCCTCGACAATCTTCCAAACCCTTATGGTTCCGTCCATACCTCCTGAAGTTATAGCTCTTTCTCGAGATAAAGCATCTACTGACGTGATATGGTTTTGATGGCCATACATAGTTTCAACATATGCCATTTCGTCTAAAGACCAGACCTTCACTGATCGATCCTTGCTGCACGAATACAAAGTGTGGGTGCTCTTTCTAAATACTAAACCTGTAACTGTGTGTTGATGGCCTTTTAATGTCTCGATATGTTTCAAAGTATCCGGATCCCATATTTGTATATTTGTAGAACTATCAGATGCGGCCTGGAAATAATAAGTGGTTAAAATACTGGATTAACATAGAAAGAAAGCTTGAAAAAAAGTTTGGAAACAATAGAAATGTTAAAATAGCACAGTTACTGCCCTGCAAAATTAAATAGTTTGACATTTATACCAGACGAGTTAATCACGAAGAAAATGCAAAGATATGAACAAAAATGTCCATAAGTTACTGAAATTAATTTGAGTAATTGTATTAACAATCTTCAGAATAAGAAAAACAGAAATAGTATTAGTTAATAAGACAGTTCCAAAAACAAATTAATCCAATGACAATCGGAAGAGAGAAAAAAATTTATGTTATAAAATCAAAGTATACATACTAAGAATTTTCCATCACTCGTAATTGCAAGACTAGTTATCATTTTCATGTGTCCAATCACCTTATTTGAAATTAAATAACGTTTTGAATACGGTATACTCCCAACTTTTTTACATTCTTCTAATGACCCTGAAAAGAGAATTTTTACAATATACACGAAACAAATGAGGTATTAATTTGCGTAGTTACATTTTACGATACTCCCATCTTTACTGCCAGAATATATAAACTGATTCGTCAAGCAGAAACACGTTATACAACTTCGGTGATCCTTACATCTCATAATCTTTATATTATTTGTATCAGCACCTGCATATTTGCCTGCAACTAATGTTTGGAGGTTTCCAGTAGATCTGAGATAATCATCCTTTAGAATTTTAGCCACGGAACCTCCGTCTAAATCCTCGTTCTCCTTCTCCAACTTCTCACGCTCTAAAATTGGGAATTGTTAATATCATAACATAAACTTGTATTAACTTTACCTTTCCTACTAATCTCTTCTAAATAAACCTTGGCCAGCCGTAATTTCTTCTCTTGAGCTGTTTCATTTTCATTATCCGATGATGGGACATCTTCCTCTTCATTCTGATGTGTTTCTTTCGATTCATCTTCACTGCTGCTTATTATTTCTTCCTCTTCGGCCTCTTGGCGTTTAGTCAACTTCCTTTTCTTCGTATTAACTTTACCGTACTAAAAATAAATAAGGGTGGCACATTAAGCTGCAAGATGGTAGCAAGAGGAACTCACCTTTGAATTTGTTGAACTTCGTTTTCCTTTCAAGAAGAAAGACATTTTTGGAAGAATAATAAATGTCACACGTTTACAACATATCACTAATTTACTAGAGCGTCGATTTTAAATAATATAAGCACGTGAAGTTTGTTAAGGTTATGTATACAAGTTGCTACGTTCGCCATCTTATTATTTATGGGAAATTCTTTCCAGGTTACCCAACCTCAAATCAATAAAATTAATAGTGTACGTTCATTTAAAGTGAATTTATAGAATAATTGATTTGCAATTGTTAAAATAAATAAATTTGTAATATTTAAGGTAATAATAATATAACCATTCCTTCTAATTCGTTCTAATAAAAGGTATTTCCGTGGATCTTCACTTCCTTACTTCCTGGTAATTTTAGGGGATTTCCAAAAATATTCCAATATAAATTTCTTTAGGGTTGCATTTTAATTTTAATTACGTAATGAAAATTTTAATCAATTGAGGGATTTGCTTTGACTATTTGTCGCAATAAAAATTCAGAACTCATATTTACTACCCTGATTTATGTATATAGGATAATTTAGTAATATTGCCGGGTTTTAAGAATGCAGTACCTGGTGGACCATTACGAGATATAAACGAGTATAATCCTCTTCACCGGTTGCGATTTTATTAAACATCCTGCTAAATACGATTTACTACCTTTTGACTTTGGGCGAGCCAATATTCTTACTATTTTTTGCGAATAAATTAAGGATCACTTACAAAAATTCGGCGCAAATTTTACGTGTAAATAACGAGATTAGTGAAGAGCGGTCCACCAAATGGAATTCTCATAAAGACGTGAATAAATAACAAACATTTAAACATATAAAAGAGCTGTTTTCTTAAAATTTAATTGGTAAACACCTTTTTAAAGAAAAAGAATTCCGTATATTTAGTGCGGTTTAACATAATTGTATGTATGTGAATTGTATATATTTATACATATACAGAGTGACCCAAGAATAATGAAGTCAAGTTTAATTTCCCGCCAGCTTATAATTTAATCCGGTTGACGAAGTCACGGGTGAATAGATGAGTGATAAAGTAAGAAAATCCTTCAACAACAGGTTTATTTCAATACAATTTATTGAATTTATTAATAGCAACAACCATGCAAATAAATAAATTCGTCGTGACCAACTTAAGATAACAAAATTTACTACGTTATGGAGCGGGAAATTCAACATGTTTGACTGTCATTCTTTTTGGTTCTGTTTACATATGTATGTTGGGTGTGATGTTAAAAAAATAAATTATGTCTTATTCTTCTTGTGAGGCGTAAAGAAACACATTCCATATAATAGTTTTATCGTACATTTGTGCACTCTCCTATTTAGATTAGCACCTATAGATGGGAGTTGAAATGAGTTTATCTCTTTTGGGTACATTCATATTACAATAACCAATGAAAAGTGATCAATAAAGAAGCTCTTATCCGCTTTCATTGTCTTATCGGGACTGTTTAGTGTAGAGCCCAGGTAACGTATGAGTATGAATGCATCGCACAGTTATTTTACACAAGAATGCTTTTAGCTAATATAGTCCGTCGTATATACACATAAAATTCTGAACGTCTATCACCTCTTTACCATATATATTTAACGTATACACGGATAATACTGAAGGAGGTGTTCGCCCTGTCTGTGTGCCGAGATTTTTCGTTCCGACCAAAAAAATTATATTTTATAAAACACCCACTTGTTGATACGCGCACTTAGTTAGCGTATAAATAATAACACTTTTAAGAACCGAGATGGAGGACGAAATAAAAGATGACACACTAAATAAAATAAGAAGAACAAGAGGAGGCTTAATAAAAGGATAAGGTGACCCGACTCATATACAACTTGTACTTGAAATTTTATTATGATTACTTTATATTATGCTGCTGACAATAATTTCTCGGCTTATGACAGTCTACGTATTCGATCTTTTGTGTTTAAGTCTCTCTTTGTTCGATGTGCATTCGTATTTATCTCTCATTTACTTAACATTCTTTGTTCTACCTTAAAATATGTTTGTAAATCAATCACTATACCATTAACAACATTGTATTCGAACTGTTTCTATAGCGGGGACGATTTACATACGTATAACATAGGAATCTCAACAATTACAATACACGACAGCGATACATGCAACTATTATCTATGTTGTAGCACGTTTAATATTGCAGTATTATAATCAACGTTTATTATATCTTGTATGCAGTACAAAAATATAGGTGAGTATATACAGATAGAGAAAATTTTCATTTTGGATGCCGACTTTGATCGCTAGCTCCGTGATATCGGCAGTTGTTGAGAATACCGCAGTCGGTGGTAGTGCGCTCTCGCTGATTTTTTATACATATGGTTCGCTCCTATTAGCAGATGTGAAATTTCCAACTGTGTATAATAACAAAGACGACAAGACGGTATTTGCAATTATTCCACCTAGTTTGAAACAGACAAAAGATCGAAATAAAATACACTTATTTCTAAAAGAACCCAAGTAATTTTCCAAAGTATTTTACAAAATCCCAAAAAAAAACCAAATTAAAGCGAACGTTCCTTTAAGGTTTTATAAAAATATCTCGAGAACGGAAAGATATATCTTAAATTTCTTCGAGGCGTTGGAATCCTCGTGGAAATGCGCATGTTTTGGTATATAAGCAATCGCCCTAACGGCAATTTTTTCAGCAAAAACTTTAACCTCGAATATCTCGAAAACGGAAAGAGATATTTTAGTCCGCTTCGCGGCGTTCGAATCGTCATCCGAAGGCGCATCTCGTGGTGTCGGAAAAATTCGATTCAAATATGCACTGTATGTGTACAACGGCAGTATTGTTTATAAATCTAATGTTAATCAAACAAATCTTTGTTATTTTTAAGATAAATATATTACAAGACAAAACAAATTTGATTCTGTTCCTTAAGTGCAATAATTTTATTTAAGTTCTTTAGATTTCCCATCGTTTAAAGCTGGATGTGATACAAGAACATTTCCAATAACTCTTATTTAATTGCTTTCAAAATTTAATTAAAAACACTTTATAGTCCAAATAATTCTCGATTTCTATTGACATACAAAAGAAGACGAAGTAAAGTTGAGAGAAAAACTATGAAGAGTTTTTTTTTTAAGATAAAATAAATCATTATGCTATTAGTGACACCTCACATAATTTAGGTTTTACACAATATTTAAGAGAGAGAGAAAAACATTTCTCCATTTACACTCCGACCCGTTCTAAAAAGTATCTTTTATACCATGACTCTCTTTCTGGCTATTAAACAAGTTATCTATCTCGGTAAGTGTAATGTAATTTTCGATTCAAATAAATCCGTAATTATTTTATATTTTACGCTCTCGAAAGGTGAAGAGTGGACCATGTAGATAATAATATTATAAAATGCCACACGCATTGGTGTCACTAATGCGCTTTGGTATAAGTACTAATGGAAAGTTCGAAATCTTTATCGCTTCCTTCCATTTTTTTTCCCTTTCCTATTTCAAATATCACACCCTGGAAATGGGTTTTTTTTTCGAGATAATTTAGAATGTTTGATCTACAAATGTATTAATTGCTTTCCTTAGAATAGTTTTTAGTTGAGTAAATACGTTAAAAACTTTACTTACATTTCTATACAGCGTGAATATACAAAGGCAAGTCTATCTTAAAAATGTAGCTTTGAGAAAATATTTTTTTTTATAATAGCTATTGGTTTAAGTGAGCTAAAATGCACGTCACACAAATCAGCAATTTTGTTATAATTGTTGCACATCATAAACACAGGTGACTTAAGTAAAACGTTTGTTCTACTTCTTGGACAATTAAACACATTCAGAACGTGCTTCTAATCTAGGGACATTAAAATTAATTTTACTCAAGAGCCACGGACAGTCAATATTGTTATTTAACAATCCAAATAGAAAGTTTACACTTAACTTATTACGCCTTTAACATAATGAAACAAAGTCTAGCCTAGCCAACATAATATTGCAATCAAATCCTCCTGTTAAGATAAAATCTATCAATTTTGGACAGTATGTACTTTCAAAACCACCTTTGCAACGATTCAATGTTATTTATATGAGCTTGGTAAATTGGAGACCACGCCAAGGATGGGTATTCCAGCTTTGACCTAATATAACTGTAATAAAGCAGTGTTAGGGATTTGATGTTAAAATCACGGCAGTTTCTACAGATGTCTACAGTCCGATAAGCACCGATAAGCTACTGTCCGAGGTTACTCCCAAGTCTTTAATAGTCTGAAACCGTTGGAAATCTTCACCATTTAACTTGTACGTAGTTGTTGTTCCCCGTATATGACACAGTTTTGCATTTCTTAATGTTGAGTTGCAATTGATTGTATCTACACAAAATATTAACTGTTTATATATCCTTTTGCAGTTTAATGCAGCCTTCAATCGATCTTATTTCTCGAAATATCTTTAGATCATTAGCAAATATTAGGTACTCGCTATTAATAATGTTGGTGATGTCATTTATAAATAGTAAGAATAAAATTGGACCAAGATTAGATCCTTTTTACAATCCAGAAGTCGGACTGAATGTTTTAGATCTCATATGGC
Source organism: Osmoderma eremita (assembly GCA_031763485.1). Taxonomy (NCBI): domain Eukaryota; kingdom Metazoa; phylum Arthropoda; class Insecta; order Coleoptera; family Scarabaeidae; genus Osmoderma; species Osmoderma eremita. The sequence goes on along the minus strand of JARFOC010000330.1, from coordinate 255,139 downwards.
AGTATTCAACAAATTGTTCTCTTCCAATTAAATACGATACAAGCAGCGCTGAGAGATGGTGAAAACCCAATAGCCTGCAGTTTCCAAAGTAATACATAGTAGTCAACTTGGTCAAACTTCTTCTGAAAATCAGTGTAACCTATATCAACTTGTAGCGCAGTCACGAATAATAAAGCTTGTAACTCCGTCAAGACCACCTAGAAGAAAGCTGTATTTTGATTTTTTTCAGGTGATTTAGTAACAGTTCTTCGGAAATAGACGTTACGTTAATAATTGATGAACCAATACTTGGAAAATTTTGTAAGCCATCAAAATTAATATTTGATTGTAAATATACGCTGTTAAAGTATTGCATTTATTCTAGTGTGGCCATGTTTGCTGTTTGTAAAGCGATACAATTGCTTTGGATTTGTTGTTAGCCAATTCTCAATGTTTATAATATTATTATTGTACAGTTTATTTGTAAGTGATTCGCAGGACGATCTCAGTTTTTCAACGAACAGTATTCGTAACGAAAAGTAGTTTTAAACCTTTTGAAGGCTTTATGCGCATTATTTTTTCTTTCAGGCAGTTGGATTAGCTCAATATTATACAACTAATATATTTTTGTATAGGTACGGTTTGATCAAATACACTATATACAATATTGTAAAAAGTGTCAGTGCAGCCTTGAACAGAATCTGTATATGAAAGAGGTGACCAATCGGTACTGAGAAGCATATTAATAATAATAATAATAAAAAACTTTATTACCCAACAGATTTTTAAAAAATCTATTTACGGGATAATATACAAAAAATAATAACGTTAGGCCATATTTATACATAAATAATACACAAAAAAAATATACATGTGAGCACGCTGACAATAAAGTTAGTGGCGAATTATTGCCAACGGATCCTCAAAAAGCTTATTAGCGTTCCTAGCCATATGTGTTAATGGTGCTTTTACAAGGGCATTACTTTTCGCTTTGGGAATCAGGAATGTGTTGAAGTGTCGTGCGCCAGGTCTAGGAACAAAAAAAATCGACCTGACCAAGCAAAGAGGAAGAGTCAATCTTATTATTGATTACTTTAATCAAGAAATTGGCGCTTGAGACGCCTCTCCTATGAGCCAGAGAATCCATGTTATCCGCTCTACGTGAAGGATAAGCGCCAGTAATCTTGAAGGAAAGGTATTTCAAAAATTTCTTTTGCACTCTCTCTAACTCAAGGCATTGGTATGTATATATCGGATACCATACTACAGCAGCATATTCGAGCTTG
>JARFOC010000330.1:234648-247909 GCA_031763485.1 Osmoderma eremita | reverse complement strand
GGAGGAGCGTAGAGACCGAACCAGAGGGTGTAGGCAGTTGAAATTTTCAGGGTGTACTGAGCATATATGGCTAACTATACCTGCAAAACTTCACGCGATTCTGCTTTCGAAGATTCGTGGCTTATGCTCGTCTCAACTTGTGAAGCATATTGTTTCCGCTACATGCATTACTACCGATCTTATTGTACTTTTCTTAATTTTAATTTCTTATTTTTGTTTATGATTTTATTTGGGAATACCTGTTTATATCTAATTTCTCAGTATATCTCATTAAATTTTCATTTACCTTAAGTTATTTGAAATATGTACTGTATCCTCGTATCAAACGTGTTAGCTCACGCAGCCTACATCTGTAAATCTCTTTTTTTGTATTCGATACGCAGTGGCTTGCTTGGCGCTTCAACCCCGACCTATCCCTACATTATATACATGCACCCCTCACACACAATACGTACGTTACACGTTATATAACCTTCAAGTGTATGTATCAGCGCGTACGCCCATAATTTTTACACCACAATATCCACTACGTATCCATCCACCTTTGATCTTTTTACATGCCAGATAAAGAGGGGATGATGAGATGTACGGATGGATTCATAGTAAATTGCACGCGCACAGTACATTGTTCGCTCATCTCTATTCACTATAATTTAACCACACGCACCGGTGCAGCTTGCTTTCTTTTAATTTCAGATTCCCCCGAATATTAGTTGCATCAAAAGTTTCCATATTCTGGATTAATAGCTGATGTATTGACGGCGTAAGGTTACGCGATCAATGTTAGCGACTCGATGCTGAAGAATGCGAGGGTTGGTTTATACCATCCCGTATTGCTGTTGCGTTACTCCTTTTTTCACGTTTAGCTTTTGAAACAGAAACGGATATTCGAAGTTATACATGTTTTAATACCTTTCAGCTTACAAGCCAAAAACTGTAAATTGATAATTTCATATTCACTAACTACAGAAATATGTGTGCAAAATTACAATCACCTACTCCTGGCACTTCGCTCAACTTACAATTACAGCCTTTACGACTCTTCCAGTAGTCTGTTGTCATTTTAACATTGTTTTTATCATAACTGTTAGTCCTGCTCTCCAAACAGATCCTAGCCATTGTATTCTTTTAGGTTTTATTAATCCTACTACATCTTCTTCATTCAACTATTCTAATATATCGTAATTTCGGCGTACTGACCAAACGTTGGCTTTAATTGGGCCTTTTTTCAGCTGTCCTTGTATTTATATATCCTCCTCAAGGGCGTCCATCCACTTTGTTTCCGGCCTTCTTCATCTTCTTCCACTAGTCTGTCGCCATTCCAATATTGTCTTTATGATAACTGTTGGTCCTGCTCTCCAAACATGTACTAGCCATTGTATTGTTTTAGCATTTATTAATTGTACTAGGTATTCTTCATTCAACTCGTCTAATATATCGTAATGTCACTGTATTGATAGTTCTGCATCGTTGGTTTTAATTGGGCCTTCTTTCAGCTGTCCTTGCAATTCCATATCTTCCTTTAGGGCATACATCCATTTTGTTTTTGGTTTTCCTCTTCTTCTTCCATTAGTCTGTTGTCATTCCAACAATGTTCTTATGATAACTGTTGGTCCTGCTCTCCAAACATGTCCTAACCATTATATTCCTTTAGCTTTTGTTAATCCTAATGAGTCTTCTCCATTCAACTCTTCTGATATATCGTAATTGGTTTTAATTGGGACTTCTTTCAGCTGCCCTGAAGATATATTCTTTTCCTTTTCGTTAGTGTCATCTCTTCTAGCAATGCCTAACCATGATCTTGTGCATTTTTATTTTTTGTCATAAGATTTGTGATATTATTTCTAATCATACTCTTAGATAAATAAAACATTCTACTGGCTGCTTGTATCTTTTCCCGGATCCGTAAGTACAAGACAAAAATTGTAAACCGATGATTTCAACCTCCACCATAAAATGCTTACAAAACTAAATAAAGCAGTGCTTTAAAATATAGCACCAGAATATTTGTTCAAAGCAAGAATCACTTACTTTTGGCTATTTTCTGTTGGTTACAAAATGGAATATCTAGTCATCAGATTTGGTATTTGTATTTCCAGAATTGTTAAGTAAAGAAGTTCGACAAATTTTGCACTGTATGTTTATAGATATATGTATATATATATACATATATATACATATATATATATATATATATATATATATATATATTTCGCGTATCTGTGTGGAAAGAGAACAGTGATATGTTTTATAGAAGCGCAAAATTTTCTGAATTATGCATAGGTAATAAAGCAGGCAAAATGCGATTTATAAAACGTTTCTTCCTCAAAAGTAGCTCGGTCCCTCGATTTCGATTCTTCGTTTTCAGTAGCATTGTATGTTAAAGAAACTGTATTCTCCATATAAACGCTAGAAACCTCACATATGCACAGGGAGTACGCCGTGTTTGTTCGGCATACGTAAAGATAATTTATTCAATTATTCTATACGCACAATGGGCAATTATAAAAATATTTATCGATGGTCCGGTTAATATGTGTTATCTTACAAATTTATTCTCAAGTTTATATCGTTCTGAATGTTCGGATGCAATGATAGACTAGAGGGAGAAAGGTAATATCACAATTTTCCTAAAATAGCCAGGAAAAGAAGCTAAAAAAAAAAACTAAAAAGGGAAAATGTTTTGAAAGGCTTTTTCATTAAATCATCAATTAGAACGATCATCTTTTTCTAAGGAAAATTAAATGCGAGTTTGGCGAGAGAATGAACCTCTAAGACAAAGACAATACACGTGGCAAAGTTTTAGTTCGTAGCTAAGCACTTCACAAACAATGCTGCTAAAACACGAGCATATCTAGATCATCAAACGTCTTTAAGGTGCGCTTTGTGGACTCAAGTGTCTGGGTTGAATAAAGTTCTTGTCCTTTGCGACACCTTATACGCTCCTATATCCATATACACATGTATTCGCGCGTAGGGATAGCCTTAAAGGAATCGCGAAAAAATCTAGCAGGCACTTGGATCTCTTTTCATTTACCTCGATGTTGAATGGATAACCTTAAAACATTTACTTTCCGAGGAAGTTACGGCGCTGCAGATATGATTTCTGAGGTGTTTCTAACTTAACTACCGCATCCCTTAGGTATTGAGGAGTTTATTGATTTTAAGTCTTTATACGGTACGTGCAAGTGGTGACAAACCCCTTGGTTTTTCGCACCCTATTCGGAAGACCTCTTATCCATATGGTCTCTCAGTACATCGTCCCTGCTACGCACACACCCTGGGTGATTATTATGACGCCTCGGTGATGACTGATTTTTTTTATTTATTGTGACAAGTTTGCATAGGGGTCGGCGGTGTTATATTCATTTGCACACCTTTTCTTTTAAAGGGCCGCAAGTGTAATTATTGTATACTAACGCCTCTGGGAGAGGATGTAGGGAGCACTCTTCCATTCATCAGTGGACGCGTGGAATTAGACAACACGGAACAATACGTTGCGATGAAGACGTCGATGTATCGAATAAAATTTCCCTCGCAAAATATCCTCAATTCCCAAAGAGAATATCGTTGGGAGAGATACTAAGAAAACATCAGATAGGCGAACAAAAGTCAGGTTATAGGAGAGACTTCCCGACAACACTTTGGTGGTTACAGAGAAACGCACTCCGACCATTAGCTATTAATTAAACGTTCATTCTGAGTTGCTGGTGCGTCAATTTGAAAAAGAAACGATGCGATTGTATGGTTGAGATTTTTTCAGAACATTTGTCGGTGTTACAGCTCTAAGCGACATATTAGGCAACGTATTAGGTACGTTAATGCGTCGTCAGTGTGAAAAAAAATTGTGTGTCAAATATTTCTTTCTAAATAATTTAATAATTTTTTAAATATTTATTCATACATTATCAATCACAAATACATTTTATTGGAAAGTTCAAATCATCAAGAGCTTTTCGCGGAAGATAAAATAAGCTCAAAACAGGTTTGGGTGAAACATTGTTTAATTTGTTAAATGAAAACGTAGAAATTTTGAATAAAACACTTACAATGAACAATTAGAATAAAATAATTTCTTCATTCAAAGCTGAAATTTTCCATTATATTAAAAACTAATTTTTTAATATTTTCATAATAGATAATAAATGGGGAGGTCAACGCTCAGAACTTCCGGGTTGCATCCTACATTTATTCATTGAAAAATACAAAATTTCCTTTCCACTAATCCATTAGTTATTGATTCCCTACAAATCCTCACCCAAAAACCTGAGACGAATGCAGTACCCTCAAAAGATTAGCTGATTTGTATCCAAACGATTGGTTTCTTTGCGGTTATAATTAATAGATATAATAATAGTGGCGTAATAGATCTACACTGACGACGCGTTAACGTATAACTGGTATGTCGCTTAACGTTACTCATAGGGAATATAAATAAATAAAAATAAATAAATAACGTTACTCTATCCGCTTTTCTTAAGAAAATGTTTTGACGAGTTAATATTATATTGCGCCTACTGAAATTGCCTTAAAACAGTATGCAATTATTCGAATGATTGCTGTAATCTTCTGAAAGAACTGTGGTGTGGTATATCAAAATTAAACAGAATTAAAACACCTCACACTAAAATGCGAGGTAAAAGAAACGAGCAATGTATTTACGATTAAAATTAAAAGTAAAATGTTTCATCTAGTTAGGCTAATTAATACCATTATCTGCCACCGGCTGGACTTGTTGGAGAATATTGTTTATCCCCTTAAAAGCGTAGATTCCTACATCACCGGCTGAGAGAAAGATATAGGTATTGGACAATTTCATATTCCACCATCAATACGCATTAAATAATCCTAAAAGTAGCCAAGGTCATATGCTGCACACCTGATAATAATAAAGAATTTACAACAAAACAGAAGATGCTGGGAAGGATCATAATATAAGAAACATCAAATATACCATAGGTCGGTAATGGCAATATTTCGGATAACAATAGACGTTAAAATTTTGTAAGGAAATCAGATAACACCAATAGAATGAAATATCGAATTTGGTCTTCAAATAATGTAGATACAGGTTCAAAAATAATGTACCGACAGAAATTCGTAAGGGTATAGTAGATATATCAGCGAGATGTCATACAGACATTAATCGAGATCGATTTTTTTAAATAAGGACAGCCCTGGATTGATAATAAATTGAATTTTTCGTTAATTTTGCCCGTTCTAATTTCACTTACCCTGTATAAAATGAATCTCGATTATAACACAACCGTGGGCATTTATATTTAAATCATTTTTAAAGTTAACACGACCAGACAGCGCCGAAAATATAAGAGGCACGTCGCTTTTGACACAAAGTAATACAAGATCTAAAGTGAAATTTTTAATTTGCATAAATCCAATAAAGGGAACAATATTTACTGGAAAGTACTTTATGTTTGGCTTGGTGGGTAGTTGCCGAGAAGAGAGACCGGACTTATACCATCACCGCCGGTACTACGGGCTATCTGTCTACGTCAATAAGAAGTTCGTACTTAGTACTACATAATGCAGTTACTACTCGATCTATCATTGTCAATTACCTATAACAAGTATTTATGCAGGATTGGTTTTATATCCAAAGGAGAAGGCGAATTGTCCATCTGCGTATTTCCCAGCCTATATAAGCCATCCCTTTTCATATAAGTTATCAATGTAAGCGATTCGGGTTTTACCTACTAACTCCGTGCGATTTCCTCGCACTTCGTACGAAAGTTACACAACATACCGCGTATGCAATATCTATGGCAATATTTAGAGTGGTATAAAATTTTTGGTTGACAATGTAAATAATCACAAACACTAAGCTTGAACAAGCGGTTTTTCTAAACATAAAACTGTTGCAAATAATTTATGTTGGTGTCATAGGTTGGCAGCACTAGTTTATAGATAAAATAAGCATTAGCAAGATAGATGCAATCGCGTGCCTAAATCATATCGTTGTAACAATTTGTTGTATCTAAAAATATAATTAATACAAATGTATGTACCAGGATATTAAATAAATATTGTAATCGTACAAACAATTGTGATATTAGATCATAAGGATGTTAAAATGATGATTTGATATCTCTCTCCATTAATTGTTTCGTTAAAGAATATTGTCCGTTTTAATATTGCAACCTAAAGATAAATGGAACCATGCTTCACCTGTGTCTTAAGTCTAGTAGATCATTTTTATTAAGTTGCTTCACTGACTTAAATAAAATACTTGAACTGCTGAACAACAGAAACTGGGTAAGGATGCATATTCAGATTTTTATGCAGAACTTTTGCGACTTGAATGATGCTTGCAAGAAGCACATAAGTGACTGTGTCGATAACTTTAGTAATGGTTTGTGGGGGCTTCGATCCATACCTTCTCGAAATCGTTGACAACTGGTTCAGTTAATATTGTAGGTTGTCCAGTTGATATACCTCTGAATTTTTTGTCTCAAATCGCGTTACAATCTCACGTATGTGTTGACCGAAGACTTTACGATTTATATTTTCCTCAGGAAATGCTTCGACAAATTGTTCAACGAAAATTATATGACCATGTTGCATCGCGATTTCGAGCTGCCCTCAGGAAATGTACGCAGGAAATAGTGCAGAAAATTCTTTAAAATAATAATCATTGGAACGTAAATGTAATTTATGTTAAATTATTACAACTCACAAAAATTAAATATTAATATTGTCACCGAGTATGTAACGGTATTGTGACGGCATCTTGTGACAAAAGCATTAGTTTAGACTGTAAGCGCGCGTTACACGTTACGCCCCTTGAATTTATGAAATTAAAACTATTATTTCCAGATGTTTCATTTCGTTCGGGAATGGAATTTATTGAAAGGAAATTTGATTATACAAGGAGCCGCTTGAATAAGTTAGTTTAGGATTGTCTATGTTTGAATGCTGTTTGATTTGTAAATGATTTAATCGTTGAAATTAGTGAATTATTGGGCAAATTGTTATGTTTATAATTCGAATTAAGAGCTTAATTAATAAAGGGAATCAAAGTAAGTTAGCGTTGTTTAATTGTACCGAACCCAAGGTTAATATCTAAAAGGAAAAATTCCTGGCAATATCAAGTAATCACCAAATAATTTGTACAAATATAGATCAATGTCGATAGCACTATTAATGATATGTCTATGTGCTCCGTTAAAATCGCTGCAAGCGGGTTATATAAAATAAGTTACATAAAATTTCTGCTCGTTTATGCAAATAAATCCCCAAGAATAAGTCCGATAAACTTTCAGATCCTCTCCTTAGGTATGAATATCTCTATACACGACTAACTAATTAATTTTCTTAATTACAAAATGTAATATGGCCTCCCAAAAACAAATAAAAAAATACTAGTTGAATGCGAAATATTCATGCTCCCTTTTGTTTTATTATTTGTCTATTGATTTTTTTTTTTGCTATTGAATGGTTTATTTTCGGAAACAAAAGTAAAATCGTGTTAAAAAATACAATTTAAGCCAAGGTGTATGTAACATTTACTGCAAGTTAAAATGGGAAAATAAATGTAGATACTAAAGAAAATATTTGCATTGGAATTTTAAAATTATATTTTTTCTTTTTTTTTAACAAGAAGGCGTATAATTTTCGCGAACGATAATTACAGATAGGTTATTCTAAATTTATTAAGGGAAAATCAGAAGCTATCTGTAAAGAAGAAATTCTCTATAACAAAGACTGCATGAACAGGCCATAGCATGGAAATCACAAGCATTACAAGAAAATTGGCGAAGTTGAAATAGTTATAATAAGGTCGAAAGATCGAATGAATCCGTTGTACTGCTTATTCAAGTTGTGGAACTACTGAATCGTATTTATCCTTAACAAGGGATAATTTGTTGCGATTTCTTATGAAATATTCGAAACAAATTTTAATTCTTCGGCTGCAGTAACATTCTCTAACACGACTTGCGTATTAAATGTGTGGGAAGTAGAAAAAATAATTCGGAAATGGTGTTAGATGTTAAGCATTTAGCTTAGGAACGGTCCCGACTGTTTCTTAAGGCCCGCCGTTCGGGTAGCCACTAACCGGGCACTAACAGTGGCACAGTTGTGAGTTATGACTGGCACGATTCACAAGAACTCATGCAACATTCATGTTTAACATTCCTGTTCCAGTTTTCGTATCCACGGACGCGATTCTCCTAATCTACGGCAATCGGAACGTATACCTTCGGCTTATTTAGAAAATACATTTTAAATTGGTGCTGCAACGGATTTTAAACTCCCCGACATTGCCCGTCGATCCTTCGCTTGTAAATTTCATTCCTGAACGGCACGACAAAACGAACGAAGAACCGAGCTGGCAAAACTTTTTCCACGGATTTTTATTTTTATCTTTTCTAGTCTTGTTTTTATTAAATTCTGCATCTCCGCGTGGCGTAAAGATAAATATTTAAGTAGCACTCTGTTCTGGCCTTAAACCTGATTCCTTTATCTCGTTTTAGAATTAGCTATAGGAAATGAAAAAAGATAAAAGATCAAAGCATTTCTATGATTTTTTTTTACTAAATATAATAGTGTAATAATAAATAGTAAAAAACAATAAGAAACAGAAAACTAAATACCTAGGGATAACCCTAGGTTCCAAACTCATCTGGAATAAGCAATAGTAGAATAGCACTCATGATGAGTCGGAGAACAATAGAAAAATCATGGAGGCTTAAACCATGTATACTGCAGTGGTGAGGCCCATGATTACCTATAGCTGCCTAATTTGGTGGCCAAAGACAAATCAAAGGCAAACAACTCCTACGAGTTCAGGGATTGGCATGCCTCTGTATTATAGATGCAATAAGAAACACACCGACTGCAGCCATGGAGACCATTCTAAACTTACCCCCTCTTGATATTTATATCAGGCTATCCGTACCTCTGGAAAAGCAGGACTTCGTGCTTCAAACTGAAATCTGTGTAATACAAATCTGTGCTAGAGAGTGTCTGCAGCGGGGGCCACAAAGCAAACCGCTCTACATTCTCACGGACAGTCAAGCTGCCTTAAAGGCATTGGCATCTTATCGGATATCTTCCAGGCTGGTATGGGACTGTATGCAAGACCTTCAAAGCCTGGCGAAACACGATACAGTCAAACTTATGCGCATACCGGGACATGGGAGGATTGCAGGCAATGACCAAGTGGACCAGCAAGCAAGGAAGGGTTACGGAATGACCTTCATTGGACCTGAGCCAGCTCTCGCCATCACAAAAACTGCTGCGCGTGACGCGGTAACAGGGCAGAAGCACAGCGAGTAGATGATGAGGGAATGATCACAATATTTGGCAGCTAACATACTGTCTCTTGGCAGAATGCAGACACGACAACCTAAGGAAAGAACAACATAGAACGGGAGTTTATAGAAAGGAACCTCTGTGAAGATTACGCAATGAAGAGGAGCCTCGCACATTATGTTTGAATGCTACGCACTAAGCCACCGGAGAAACGTCCTGTCATTTACAATAGACACACTGCGGGACATACCGGAAAAGGGTTTGACGCACACACTACTAAACCTTGTCAGGGCGGTAGATCTGTTCGAATAATCAAGAAACATCCAAATGCACAGTAATACAATAGATCTCAAGGCCGCAGTGTTAAGGGGTGTGATAGACCTTTCTCCCCATTCGGGACTCAATCGAATCAAATCAAATCGACGATCAGCACCGTCGAATACATTTCTATTAATATTAAATTTTTACTTTAATCTCCGCCTTCCAACCCATTTAAATTTAAATCCACCAGAAAATATTTAGTCCGTTGGAAAATTTATGGAATGACAAGGCATTGAAATTGCTCGATACGCAAGAATTTAAAGGATCAACACGGACAAGACAGGAATCGAAATAAACACAACATAACAACACAACACTGGGTGTTGTCGAGTATCGCAGTAGGTGAAAGAGTAAATAGTTCTGGACCGCTTGCTTCTCTATACGCTCATTATTTTACATATTCGAAACATTCCGGGCGCATATACGAAATAATCACTTGTTAAAAATCGCGCCGTAAAAAATGCAACCGACATATTTTTACAACAAATGTTCAAATACCGAAAACGTTTCGCAACACCGACTGTCTCTTTCCGTTTCTTCGCCCTTTTCTTTTATTCTTTATTCTGAATTTCACTACCGACCTTCACATAACTAAAGCCAACAGAATTTTTTAATTAAATAGCTTAATGGCGGAGAATAACACTTTTCGAATTATTTTATTAATACCTTCCATTTGACTTGCTCTCCACGATTATAAATCTAAAATTGTTTAACTAAATACAATCAATAATATAGATTTTAAGGTTTTTGTTGACACAATGAGAAGATAGAACTAAATCGAAATATCCTGAATAAATAACTAGTCAATTGCCATCCTCCCTAGATACTATGCACTAGGAAAAACATGATAGGAGTTAAACAAATCCTGGTAGTAACTATGCAAGTTTAGCTTAGTTTAGTTTAACTATGCTGTGTCAACATCACTCTGAGCCACACTTATTAGCGTATCATCCGTAGATAGATTAATATCTCAGTCCTTAGCGCCACCTACCACATCGTTCAGGTAACATATATGATAAATAGAAGCGGCCCTGAACGGATCTCTGCGGAACTCCCAAATAGTTCCTGTCTGTTAAGTAATCCTTAACCCAGTTATTTTACATTTTAACTGTCAAAAACCTAAATAATGGAACCGGAAGTAATAATGTACAGCTGATTCGACGATTTGGCAACCGTGTATGGAATTCTCATAAGCTGTACTGCATTCGGAGATTGAGACGATCTTATAGTACCTTGTCCCGGTCCAATGTCATAAACGTCCTCTTAAAGTCGGGAAAAACTGCTACTACTTTGTTGTTATTGTCTATTTCTTCCTTCCATTTAGCTAATACCAAATTTAATGCTGTTTCGCATGAATGATTCTTGACTGTACATCAACCAGCATGTTGTGTTTTTCCAGAAAATATTCTAATTGTTTCCTAGCAGCATGTTGTATGATTTTCTCTAATGTTGGTAACATGTTGATAGGCCTAAACTCACTACATATCTTGGTACCCTTTATCAGAATCGGTATAATCGTAGTTCTTTTCCAAATACTCGGAAAAGTTCCCGTTGAGAATGACTCATTAATTATCCCCAATAGTGTATGTATTTACTCGTCTGTAATTATTTCGATGCTGTCCTGTATTTCTTGGATACTTTCGATTGGTTTAGCATTGTTTCTCACTTTAAAACTAGTGCAAGAATCTCTTTAAAACGATACTGACAAACAAAATTGATAACGGGGACTTTTTATTTGCGAAAAATTAGCTCATAACTTAATAATCCCTATTTCATATGAATGTATTTGCGACTAAATAAAAGGACTTCAAAGGTTTTCTGTAATTAAGCAATTTCACAATATAGCATGTCATGAAATTCGCACAGTGTTCTTTTATTTGCTGACAATAAGAGACACAGAGACTGTTGTATGTACGTAAGTAGTTTCCCTTATTTGCGATTATTACATAATTAAAAGTACGACACGCTAAAGCTGGACGAAATTACCGAGCTCTCTCGCCTCTTCTGTATGTTGAGTTTTGTAAAATTAGATTGCTAGAAATGATGGCATAATATTAGCGATATTATGAGTCAGTTTAGTCGCATACAAAACGGCATATAATAATGGCAAGGGAAAATCTATGTATGAACACGCAAATTATTATTGTAACTCTAAAATAAACAGACAAACAACAGAAGACACTCTCCGTAAGTAGAAACGGAAGTTAATCGTTATTATTGTCGTTAAGTAATGATAACGTATGCTATTCCACGTTGTGTTTCCCTTATTTTTTATGTTTATATTTATATATTTCAGTAAAAATATGGCGGTAGTAGGAAATTTGTACGTTGTAATTGTGCTCTAACATAAACGTATCAGCCCTTAGCAATCTGTCCGGGCGGTTAGAAGTCGGCTAAAACTCATTTATCATTGCCTCGCGTATTGTCCTAGTGACCATAGGTGAAATAAAATGTGTGATACCCAGTTTTCTTTATCATTTTCCCCCTTTCCACCGATAGTAACTCATGGATTGATCCACCTCATTGCTTATTTCTTACTTTATTTCTCTTAACCACCACCCAAACAACACACTTTCGTTTAATAAATAAATAAAAGTATATTGTATCAACGTTTACGTGAAACGCTAACTTTGGTGGTAACTGCAGTCTACAATAACTCAGCAACATGTTATATATAAATAAGTAATAATGTATACGTATAAATGCGTATATATTATTCAAAAGATATAGGTTTTTGCGGCGAATATTTTGCCAAAGATGTATTTTAGTATTTCATTCAGTTTCTGAACAATAAAAGAAAATCGTTTAATAAACCCAAGTGTGTTTCCTGGACACATCCAATAAGTTTTCTCATTTACACAACACGCAAAATTTTAGGCTAAATCTAATTATATCACATTTAAATATGTACCATGCATTGTTGGGTCCAGGGAATTTAATTAGTATTAAAGCCCAAATAGCCGACTTTATTTTCATCGAATTCAATAGATTACCGGACTGCATAAAATAATAATCTACGGGATGAAAACAATTGATTCCGGAGGCTATAATTCGAATGGGTAGTAACTAATTAAGACCTGAATTGAATTCTAAAATTACACAATATTTTCATGGGGATTTGAACGCTTCTAGTTACTCTACGCGCTATTAATAAATGTATTTGAATAAATAATGAACATCAGTTATATATACACACATGAAATAAATTTTTCCCCTGGAATTCTAAAATTAAAATTTTTATGTACATAAAAGCTGCATAATATTTCATAGAGGATTTAATTAATTTCGGATCTATTTTATATCACTATCAATTATTATTATAACACCCAATATGTGGAATTTATCTGATATATGAAAGTCAATACATCAGAATGTGTAGAAATGTGGAATTATATTAATGAAAAATTATATTATTAAAAGTGTAAATGAAAATGTACACTCGTCAAACAGGATGACGGGATGTTACATCAAATTATTTGAATAATAATTTTCTGTTATTTGAATAATAATTTTAGCTACCACAAATTGTGACTTGATGTTTCCGATCCTTTTTTAAATTTCCCATAGTCTATCAACGACCCAATTATTTTGTTGCTATAGATCGTCTCAACCTCCGTATGCAGTATGGGATATAACAGCAACTTTTATCTCTTACTATCCTTAGTTG
>JARFOC010000330.1:211048-225758 GCA_031763485.1 Osmoderma eremita | reverse complement strand
CAGTAGAATCGTTCACAGAGTACCAATTGGTATCGCCATACGGCGAGAGTCGACGTCGATACTACACAGAGTCCCACCCCTGTTCATTCCACGCACAATCGCTGCTTGACAAGTGGCGCCCGTTTGAACATACGCGCGTAACAGTTTGAAGAATCTAAATTTGTTAAAAAGTGTGAGTTGATGAATTAGATGCTTTCACTACAGAAGTCTTAGCCCTCTGACCACTGCGCTACTTCCGCGTTAAAGGTTTGTGTGTTAGGGACAAACGGTTATTTTCAAATACCTGTTCTCACCGCGACGTTATCTTCCAACAACCGTTATTCTAAACAGTTCTCGCTATTATCGTTCTCGGCAGTTTGGATATGCTATACATAATAACCATTCTCCGAGTGAATATTTTTAACGAGTACGGCGACGAAGAACGCTGAAGCCTATCCGTTCTTGAGAGAATATTAGATCGAGCTTTATCGGTTACTAGTTATTATGGTAACAGTTAATATCGAAAACCGAGAAGCGGTTAAAAGAGTTATCGGCCGGAAACAGTTATTAATAATAGTTATCGATATATCGCCCATCCCTAAACTTTTAAATTTATTGATAATGACGTTATCTAGGTAGCCTGGGTAAGATTAATACCTATAAATACCTCTATTTTTAGTTTTATCTTAGTTTAGCGTTACCACTGAAGATTGCAACTTCGCTGCCGAAACACGTATACTATTTGCTTATATTTATGCGCTGTGGACCTTTTTCTATGGTTTGTTAAGTGTGCATTAAGATACTTACGCAAAACAACTAATCTCCCCCTAGATTCATCCATACCAAGTTCATTGGTGGCTGCACAAGTGTAGGTACCAGCATCATCCCTTGAAACATGCCTGATGTACAAACTGCCATTCGAAAGGATTCTCCTTTGGCCACCGCTATCTATTATTGATTTGACTTTATTATAATTTTTTTAATTTGAATTTTGTTATACCTATGACATGGCCATTTTTCTTCCAAACAAACTGAGGTTTAGGTGCCGCTTCTGGATTACAATTTATCGTGACGTTACCATCTTCGGCTGCGTAAGTTTCAATTTCTAACGGTTGCTTTTTAAATGAGGGTTTAAACGATAAAATTCTTAGTTGCGCCGAGGAATAATGGGCTTTTAAAGTGTTCGCGGCGCGACACTGATACATCCCCACGTCTCTCCTTTCGACGCGGTTGATTTTTAAGACGTTATCTTGTATTGTAATCCTTCCATAATCCTCGGGTTCCAAATATCCCATTACTAAAATATGTTTATATAAGAATCAAATTGCGATGAAGATATTAAAATCGATAAGAGAATCGCCAAGGGAACGTGTAATGCGGTCCAAAAGAATATCACGAGGCACGGAAATCCGGATTTACAAAACAGTAGTTCTTGCATTGGTACTGTATGGAGCGGAGTATGGGTTTTAAGTAAAAAAAAAACAAGAAAAACTTTAAAAATGGGGAAAGGAAGGTGCTTAGAAGGATTTTTGGTGAGGTTCACGATATGCAAGGGAATTGGAGAAGAAGAACAAATGAGGTGATGGATATATACAACCAATTAAACATAATTCAAAGAATATGAGGCCAACGGGTACAGTGGTTGGGACATATTTGGCGAATGAACAACCACAGGCACACAAAAAAATCACTCCTCATGGGACATGGCTATAAGAAGAAGAGGGGCAGACCAAAAAAGAAGTGGTTCGAGGAGGTGAAGGAGGATCTGAGGCAAGCAGGATATAAGAATCAAATTACAAAAAAAAAGGTATAAATTACCTAGTTGTCGTCCATTTCTCCACCATGTATAGTTTACTTCTGGTATTCCAAAGGCCTCGCACACCCAGATTAAATCACTTTTTATATCTGCATGTTTATCCGTTAGGGGTATTGTGAAATTCGGTTCGGCTTGGACGTTAAGACGTACACTCTTTTGTAGGGAGTTTTTATCATTGAAGATGGTACACATATATTCCCCTTCATCCTCGACTTTTACATTTGGTATCGATAAGACGCGGTTATAGCTTTCCAAATGAGCACCTCTAGGCAATGGACCATCGATACGTGTCCAGTTATAACTAGGTATGGGACTGAATAAGAGAAGAAATCGATTTTAATCGTAAAAATCGCAAGAAACTGTCATTAAACTTACTATCCGAAAGCCATACATTCTAGTTTAACTTCTTCTCCGGCTGTCGGGGGATTCTTGAATATTTTAGGGAAAGTATTTGCAAATTTTAACTGCTCGTAATTAGCTAGATAATCATAGAAATGTAAATATTATAAAATTGAATATCAATTTCTAACTTACAATGTGGATTCACTTGTAACTGGAAGAATGGTCCGCTTTTACCAGTATCTGAGTATTCAGCATGCACACTACAACTGTAAGATCCCTTATCAATAGTTTCCAACGCAGCAAAATATAAACTACCGTCGCGAGATGCAAATACTCTCTTATCTTCCTCTATGAAATTCGGAAAATACTCACGAGACCAATAGTAATTGATTTTGCCGAAAAATTTTGGGGGATCACAATAAATTACTTTACCCCAGTTATTGTCACCAACCTCGTTTGCACGCTTGAATAAAAATTCGTGGATATATCCGAAGTTTAAGGCCACACTCTCAGATATAATGGTTCCGTACTCGTTTGTGGCTTTACAATGGTAGTTTGCGCGATCCTTTTTCTCATCTGGGCTTATAATAATTAACACCCCACCACTAACTGTATACCGGGGATCTTCTAACGGATTGATTGGTATAGCATGTAAACGTTCGTATTCGTATTCTTCTTTGAACCATTCGTATGTGGGAGCAGGATAACCACCAGCTAGGCATCTGTAAGGGAAATAATCAATTTCCATTTGCAAATTTATACGACTATATCGTTGGCTTCATTGGATTATTCCTTTGGACAATGAATATTATTGTTATTCATGTGCAAATCTCGTAACTCCACTTTTTATCATTCTAAATCAGTCGTGGTCTCAAGAGGCGTCCCTCAAGGATTAATTCTTGTCCCTGCCATGTTTCTAATTTATATTAATGATTTTCCACAGTTTATAAGTAACAGCAGTAATATTATCCTTTATGTGGATGATGTTACGCTTGCGTTGAGAAGCACTAGTTTCCACGATCTTATTCAAAAAGGAAATGAAGCTTACTCAAACTTTTCAAAAGTTTTACCAAAAAATGTAAAAAGGCATCTAGTAAATTTAAATTGTTATTCACTTGATGAATACCTGAATTTTACTTCAAAGTAAAGTAGATTTAAGAATAAATTATACCATATACTTTCTCAACCACTTATTTTCTTTCTCTCCGTTGAAACGTTATTTTGCAAGTTTGTAATAGCATAGGTGAAATAAAAATTATTATTAACTGATGAAGGATATCAAAGGCAACGAGAATTGAAAAAGTTCAAAATTAATTACGAATTTCGTCACTCTGAAGATTAGCAAGTTTTAGTTCAAAAATTTACAGCATCATCTTGGTGTCATATTCAAGATTTACCTAATCTCAATAACAAGGGTAGAAAAATAAAACTGAGGGATGCAGGCACCTCAAAGCTCTAAAGCAAAGACTCAACATTAGATTAGATTACCATCCATCTAAACTTCTTCATAGTTAGTTATTATAAATTTGTGCTAGTTTATTGTCATTATTTTGGTTCAAAAAGATAATTTATAGAGTAACTACATGCTAACTTTTTTTTGTAAAACTTGTTTCAACAGTTACATGTGGTACTCATGAAGCTGACGACATGTTTCAATTGATGAATTTTAGTTAATAATCACCTAAGTTCGACCTGTTTAATTATTGCACTTCTTGAAACATCGAATGTGACTTCCTGTGGTTGTTTTATAAAATAAGGCCCCCTCGGTATCTCTCTCGGATCTTCAACTTCAATTCCATAAGTAAAACTTCGATGATTCTCCACTAATTTCTGCACTACATAAATATTCGCTTCACATATAAACATAAATGGTTCGTCACCACGAACAGGTTGGAAACCCCAGTGTGAAATTCGATTTGAATAATTGTACACCAAAAAATCATCGCCATACTGCCCTGCGAAAAATGCATTTTCCATATTTTGTATCTGAGTTTCATCAGGATTAATCCAGAGTTCACGATTCTGTTGATATGCCCCAATATACCATCGATGATGTTGGGGATCTAGTCGATTTAGCTCATTTATAATAAAACCGTGCTCATCAAAACTGTTTACAGATAACAAATCTGATCCCCCATAACTTCCAAGTGGATTCCCATAATTCGAGTCAGAATTATCATATCCGCCACCACCCCCAAATGCATTATTTGTATCTCCAAACGTCTGTTCAAACATATTACTGTTACTGATTGTAACATCTTTAATACCATTGTACTTACTTGACAGATCCTTCGAGATTCATTATATGAACGCAACGGTGATTTAACAAAACGATAACAAGATTGTTCAAACTGTACCCAATAATCTGGACATCTCAAGCTCTCATACAGGTAGTAATCAGGATTTGGGGAATTGTACATACCCTGAGCATTTGTAAAGGTACTCAAGTAAACTAAATGATACACGAGTACAATAAACCACCACATAATCTGAAATACACATTAAAAATTGCTTTGGTAAAGTATCGTTAGGGTAACATATATAATGATTTCTAAAATTTTGAAGGCAAAACAAGATTAATGTTCAATCTAGAAATTGAAATTGAGTCACTCTTACATATGATGGGAGTGGCTAAATACAAAAGATATTGAAAATGAATGAAAAACTTATATTACGAATAAGGCATGTTTGTATACACACAGGGATTAAAACTGTTATCAGCACTTGACTAACCTGATATCACAAATATTTATCAAAAAAAAATAAATATAATAAAGAAATCCCAACGGTTTACAACATACTGCTACAACTTCAGGTGTGTTCAGAGGGGTTGCACCAGTATACCTTTGGTGTAAACCAGAGGCTTTTCGACCATTAGAGGGCTCTGAGTGCAAAATCACATCTAATAGAGGGCTCTGAGTGTAAAATTCTAGAAGTCTGCATAGACAATTTTAAATTTATGTTACAATTCCTTTAGTTGTTAAACAACTATTAAGTTGTTTTGGTTTTTACTTATTCTTTAATCATTATCGTTATTTTCATTATTATTGTGTATTTCGGCTATAAATATTGACGTGTTCCGATTTAATTATTAATTTGTTAACACACGTCGCCAGGTATCTCGACCCGACTGTACTTTTTAGTGTAATTATATTCCTAATAGCTATGTTTTTGTTGAGTAGAGTAGATTAATGTCAGAGTGAATTGTTCTCCTAGAGTCTTTTGTTTATAAGTTTCTATTGTAGAAGTCAGTACGTGAATAAAATTCATGTTAAACCTGGTTGGTGCGTCATTGTATTTGAAAAATAAGTGGATTTAACAATTTTATGCGGCAGGAGTAATCCGAACAGTGTGTTTATGGTATTCCGTCTAGTAAGCAAAAAGGTTAATTCCAATTGTAAATATAACTTTCAGGAATGCGTTAATCGAAACCCTCAATGCGTGTTTTTTGTGCAACTTGTGCGCCCACTTTCTGAACAGAATTATAGTCGGAAATAGTACGTGCTACTTAAAAAACTGTATGTCAGAATGTATACACTATTTCGCACATTTTGTGAATGACATTATGCGAAAAAAGGTTTGTATAGAAGAATGAATACAATTTTGGTTGGCATTATGCATCCCGTCAAGTTTGAAATATATGAGATTTGGCGCGGTAGTCTGTTTAGTTGGGTTCGCAGACCACCAGAGGGACAGCCACACAATTTCAACATTAAGTGCCCGGATTTTCTTTGCTATATTATCTCTGCCTGTGTTGTTAATTGCTTGCAATTGCCTGATTACTCACTCACTGATTACTAATTAGTAATTAATATGACTTATCATTATTAACATAAATAATATTAACAAGTGAGTATCTTATACGTGAAAACATGACTGGAGAATTAATAAATAAGCTATAAATTTTGATGAATTTAAATGGTTCTTTTATTCCCCAATAAAAAATTACAAATAATATGCACTATCCTTATATGCAGCACCATCTATTAGGAAATGGTTCAGATTTTCTAAAGAAATAATTGAATATACAGGTTGCTCATAATCATTTTAAAATTAAACTTACTATAAATTATTATATAAATATTTTTAATGTTTATGTTATCGTTTCGTTACCAATAATAATTGATAATAGCAAATATGTAGATGTTGACAGGCTAATCTCATATTGGGGAACACAATCTTGGTATATTGAATAGAATTGCTTGTAATAAATATGACCTTAAAACTTTTAAATCAAACAACCACATAAATTTCACACGTTAACAGCTGCTAATTGTACTTTGGCAGGGGAGCGGTGACAGTATTATTTAAATTCGGACGTCATTTGCTAAATTTTTCAACTCGTTAATTAAACGAAGAATAATGGGTGATTTGGGCCCTATTGAGTATTTTATTTGTGGGGGTTTTGGTGGTGTTTGTACGGTTCTCGTGGGGCATCCATTTGATACAATTAAGGTAAGTAATTACAACCTGTGAAATGCATTTGATGTAATCCATACCTTTCAGGTGAGGTTACAAACAATGCCCTTACCGAAGGCTGGAGAAGTAGCACTTTATGGGGGCACATATGATTGTATGAAGAAGACTATAACAAATGAAGGCTTCCGTGGGTTCTACAAGGGAATGGGTGCCCCATTGGCTGGGGTTGCTCCAATTTTCGCTATATCGTTTATGGGATACAGAGTTGGCAAGCAGATATTTGGACCAACTGACTCTAGTCATTATAGTTATAGGGATTATTTCTTAGCCGGTGCTTTCTCAGGGATTTTCACGACTAGTATTATGGCACCAGGAGAACGAATAAAATGTCTTTTACAGATACAGCAGGATGCAAAAACGAAACTTTATAACGGGCCTGTAGATTGTGCAAAGAAGTTATATAAAGAGGGAGGTATTAGAAGTATTTATAGAGGATCTGGAGCAACTATATTAAGAGGTAAAAAACATTGAACCACACATTCGTGATAAAATTAGTAAAATTGAATGTAATACGAGTTTTTCCTTAAAAAATTTATTTAAAAATATGGTTGTTAATGTTATATTATTACATTATTTGAAAATAACTCGGCAGGTACTTATACATATACATAGGTAAAATGCAATTAAAAGTGGTTTATATTATTTACATTATATGTCTACTTTCTTCATCTTGCCGAACATATTTGGTTTGAACACTTTCTTCTTGTATCTACGTCTCAATGGCTTTCTTTGTTTTTCGGGAAAGTTATCCACATTTACAGATGTTACCAAGTTATTATCAAAGGTTGGAACAGCATTTGAAGCCACTGCATGTAGATTATTCAATTCCATTTGTGCGTAGAATTTCTTGCTCCCAAATTTATCAAAATTTTCGAAGTTATCTTGATTTTCTAACTCATTATATATGGTGGCAATATTATTGTAGTGATTAATATTGTTTGTCGTTTCCGTTATGTATTTCTCAGTTGTGGATGTAGTTGTTTGTACCTTCTCGGTTCTAATACTTGATATTAGTTTTTGTTTTTGCATATTTGCAATGGTAGCATTGAGTTTCTTCAGTTTATGAAATTTAATTTTCTTTAGCTTTGGTTTAAAATCTAAACATTTTAATTGTTTTCTTAAAACATGGAATACATTCCAGTTTTTATATTTTTTAGGCGTCTCACATCTAGGTGCTACACTATTTTCATACACATACTTAACTGCTAGCCCGTTCTTGTTATCGTTGCATCCTAAGCCCTTGTCAAATACTTGATCACACCCATTTGTTGTTTTTTGTTTGATTCTGTTTATAATAACTGGTTTCCAACCACTCATGGAACATGTGCAGTGCCATGGATTGTTATTTAATCTTATCAGTCGTGCTTGAAGATTGGAAAATATTCCCTTGGGAAGCTCCTTGAATTTATTGTGATTTAAATACAATTCTCTTAAATTAGTTAGGACATCGAATACACCATACGGTAAAGTATCTAAGTTATTCCTTGATAAATCCAATACTTTTAACTTGCTAAGACCCATAAAGGCATCAATTGATATTTTAGAGATATTACAATTATTTAAAATTAATCTTTCCAGATTGTAAACCTCTAAAAAGGCATCAAATTCAATTTTTGGTATGTCTCCACTCAAAATTAATTCATTCAAATTAGGCATCCCAACAAATATTTCCTTTTCTAAACTGAGCATCTGCAGATTTCTCAGAGCTAATTTCTTTAGCAATTTCAGTCCAAGAAATGAATTAGTCAACAAAGTTAAGGGGGTGTCTTCACCCCCTAATACCATGGAGTCCGTGGTGTTCATAACTTCAAACGTATTTGGGAAAATAGCATTTATTGGGTTATTTCCGAAATTTGCAAGTTTCAACTTGGGAAACGGTGGCAAAGAAAGTTCTGAGAGTTGCGAGAAATTATTGTGTGATAAATCCAAGTATTCTAACTCTAAAAGTCCGGCTAAATTTCTGATTTGTATATTTAATAGATTGTTGTGGGCTAACGATAAAGTTTTTACGTTAGCTGTGCCATAAAAGGCAAAATCGGGCACAAATTTCAAATTGTTTTTCTCCAGTAATAGATAATTTAGATTGTTTAAACCGTCGAACATTTCCCAATGCAAATTATTGAAGTTACAATCGTAAATTCTGAGCAGAATTAACTCAGAAAATCCTTTGAAGGTGGCGAAATTCATTTCTATATATTTGTTGTAGGGCAAAATTTCTGTTGGGGACACAACCCTTATGAATGTTAACGGTTTCGATAGGGGATTAATTTTTTGCGCTGAATCAAAGGTAACTACTTCATCTACGCTTTCATTCTCTGTTATACCTAATTTACTTTTGGTCGATTTTAATTCGACTTTTTCTAAATTTATGTATTGTAAAAGCGGCAAAGAGACGTCGATGTCGCAAATGAAGTTACTTATATTATTTTTCTCTTCAATATTAACCCCTTGCAACTCTAGAATTATAAGATCATGAAATTCTAAGAGATGACTAAATTTGATACTCTTATTCCCAGAATCGGAACCCTGGATTAATGCTAGCGAATTGATATCTTTAGGCACATCTTGTAATAACTTTTCTACATCTGTTTCTGTCTGTATAACGCATATGGCGCTCTTTATTAGTGATTTATCTTGGTCGAAACTTGCAACAAAGTCCTCGTCATAATAAACCTATAAGAACAAATTTTGTTAAATATTACGCAAATTGAAAAAATGCCAAAATGTGAATAGATATATTAGCATTTCTGTTTGAGTTGAAAATAGGTGTTGCCTTGGCTATTTTTAAGTTTAAAGCAAACTTTGGATGCACAATTTAAAAGTCTATTTTTACCTACATCATTGTTTTCGTGTAAATTCGCTTCGGAGTGGTGTTTATCTACTTGCTTATCTTTCTGCGTAAATCTATACACGTTCGACTCTGTTATGTGTTGTAAACGACACATACAGGAGATGGGACACATTTTTTCATTGTTCCAAAAGGAATGGACCTACAAAATGTATTTTTACAACAATGTTCCCATTTATTTGGATGGCAATTATAAAAGTAATTTTTCTATAAAAGTTTCGTATTTTAAATTAATTTGTAGATTAGTTAGGTTACCTGAAGTATATTAAAAATATAACTCACCCCTTGTATATAAGAACAAAAGCAAATTATAACTAATAACGTAAATTTTATTTTAACAACCATAATTGGTGTTTGTTTAATCATCACTATGCACTGTTTAAATGATTATGACATACTAATATAACAGGAAATACTCCTACACATACTTCCTATGTTCTATCTAAATATTTGTTTGTAAGAAATTTGTAGATTTAAGTATAAGAAAGTGTTACACATTAGCTTTCTACACATCCCCTTTCATTATTATATTCCAGATGTACCTGCTAGTGGTTTATATTTCCTGACATACGAAGCGTTAAAAGATTACCTAACAGACAACGGTAAGAAAGGCATTACGATATCAGGCACAGTTTTTGCTGGAGGCTGTGCTGGCATAGCTAATTGGTTGATTGGCATGCCCTTCGACGTCCTCAAAAGTCGATTGCAAACAGGTATTTCCCACATATTTTCTACGATGTAAATAATAGTTGAAAATATATCTTCCCTAGCCAAAGAAGGTCAATTTCCAAATGGAATCAGGGATGTAGCAAAGGATTTACTGAAAAACGAAGGCCCTCTAGCTTTATACAAGGGCATCGTACCTGTTTTGATAAGGGCTTTCCCCGCAAACGCGGCCTGTTTCCTAGGATTTGAAATGTGTAAGAAATTGATACAAACATTAGTTGGGAGTGAATCTTAAAAAACAAGAAATATAAGAGTAAATTTGAAACGACGTATTCTGCGAGGTTATCAGCATAAATTTTATTATATATTTTTGTATAATTGAGGAAATAGATTTTTACACACGAAATCTTGTTTTTGTATTAGTAAAACCCTAAATTAATTAAATTAAAATAGAATCTAGACATACAGGGTGACGCATTAGTGTGGCAAAGCTCGATATATCCGCTATCATATAAGATATCGAAAAAGGTTATTCACGAAAATTGTAGACAGTCTTAAACTTAACATTTTAAAACTATTTTCATATATACAGGTAGTAAACACACTGTTCGTATTACTCCTCCCGCACAAAGTATTAATTAATTCGGGACGACACGTGTTTCGGGAATCACGAATAACCGAATTCGGTTATTCGACTTGATAATGGGAATCCACGTATTCCCGAATTAATTAATACTTTGTGCGGGAGGAGTAATCCGAACAGTGCGTTTATTGTGCTGCCCCACAGTTCTTGCAATCTTTACATATATACAGAGGTTCATATCACCAGGGCAGAACCAAACACACCAAACCAAACATATTCTTAAATGGAACACTCAGTGTATTACTTCAGACTTAGGTTAAGCTCATGCCTCACATCCCCAATATATAATTCCATCGAATTATACAGCGTGTTTCAGAAGTTACGGTCAATTTTATATGCAAATCACTGTAGGTTCAAGGTCTTGTATACTGCAAACAACACAGTCTGAAATTTTCTTTGACAAACTTAGATTTTTGATATTGGTTCACTTTTATAGCAAAGTGACATTTATTCAAAATTGTCAAAACTGAATACAAGGCGAGTGAAAACTCAAATACATTCATTTCTCAATTATTTTAAACGGATGACCCTGTGTTTTATATCATAAAAAGAAAGAATGGTTTAGTTACTTTCCTTTTTATTAAGCACTCTCTATGTTTAAAGTCATTAATTTCTAAGATATTTTGAAGTCTTTATAAAAGTGAGATTTTTTGAAATTATTTTGATATAATGAGTATGTGAAAATAATTTTAAAATGTCAAGCTTAACTGTTTACAATTTTCGTAACTAACTTTTTTGGATATCTTATATGATAGCGGTTAGCTTTACAACACTAATACGGCAGCTTGTATATACAAAGTAAAATTGTAGTATAGTCAGGTATAGTCATGCGGCCATATCTACAGCGGTGTATTGCAGATTGCATACTAATGTAGTTAAAAAAAATTGTTTTCGCCGTGCACTTTGGACTTCGACTACGGACTAAATTTCTGTTTAAATTCATAGATAATTACATTTTACAACTTCCATCATACATTCACTGTTATGTGCTATTTCTAACACTATGTTTTCTACCCGTTCGAAAAAGATTGTATCGCAGGTACTTCTATAAACTCTGTAGCCACCATATAATCCTTATAAAAACATTAGTTTTCCAGTCAAATTAAAAGATTGCAGAGCACTTTAATTGTAGCGGAACATAATAATGAAGCCCTATTACCGATAACACAAAATGCCTTGACTGCAGCGAAGAAATTAGGAGGTGAGATTTCTATTCTCATCGCTGGAACCAAATGTGGACCTGTAAGCATTGTTAAACCAAGTATTTAGGCAATAGATTGCACCTGGAATTTATATTTTAAAAAGTTACGAAGTGTTTATGGCGTTATTTCAATTTTTTAGGCTGTGGAGGCTGTGTCCAAGGCGAATGGGTTAGCGAGGGTTCTCGTCGCTGAAAGCGACGCTTTCACAGGTTTTACGGCGGAAAGTTTAACACCTCTAATCTTAGCAACACAAAAACAATTTAATTTTACGCATATAATAGCTGGAGCATCTGCATTTGGGAAATCTATTCTACCGCGTGTTGCAGCTAAATTGGATGTGTCACCAATATCCGATGTGATCGGAATCAAATCTGCAGACACTTTTATCCGTACCATTTATGCTGGTAATGCAATTCAAACTTTAACAGCCACCGATCCTGTAAAAATCCTAACGGTTCGTGGAACAAGTTTTGAAGCTGATAAGTTAGAAGGGGGTTCCATAACGTCTGAAAAGTTGTCTGGGGATTACAAAACTGATCTGACACTCTTTATTGGCCAGGAATTAAGTAAATCTGATAGGCCTGAATTAACAAGCGCCAAAGCCGTTGTTAGTGGAGGTGTTTGTTTTTAAATCTTTGTTATATTTGTGTGTTTAGTGCCATTATATTTTAGGTAGGGGTATGAAGTCTGGTGACAATTTTAAATTGTTATATGCACTTGCCGATAAGTTAAATGCTGCAGTTGGTGCTTCAAGAGCGGCGGTGGATGCCGGATTCGTCCCTAACGACTTACAAGTCGGGCAAACTGGAAAGATTGTGGCTCCTGTACGATTCTGCTTCCCAATTTATCATTTCTGTTGTATCTAAACGAGTAATTTTTATAGGACTTATACATTGCTGTTGGTATTTCCGGAGCAATTCAACATTTAGCTGGCATGAAAGATAGTAAGACAATTGTGGCAATCAACAAAGATCCAGAAGCCCCAATTTTCCAAGTGTCTGATTATGGATTGGTTGCTGATCTTTTCAAAGCAGTGCCTGAGCTTACTGAGAAATTATAAACGATTCATCCGTAATATTTATTGTGAAATGAATAATTTGAGTTCATATTTTTGAACTTGCTTTTTGCTATTTCTACGAACAATTAAATAATTCATCTTAAATAGTTTATCATTTTATTAGAAATTTGTTTCATCCTTGTATATCATTTTATTAAATATAAATGAAAATACAAGGATGTCCGGTTACTAAGGTACGTTTGCGCGACATACCGCCTACGTCGCTCCGATTGTCATTGCCTTAGGTTCAGTACACCGTGTGTACTGATAGCCGCACGATGTCAGTTACGATCGAAACATACTCCAAGTTTGAACTGCGAGCGTTTTTTTGCATGCAAATAATTATTTTGATATACAATGTGTCTCGATTATCTTCATCTTATCCTTCGAAAAATCGATTTCAATGTTGAAAACTATGGAAAATTAACCGAAATTAAGCATTTTCAATTTTTTTTGCCAATATCGGAAACGGTTAAAGTTAGCGGAACGCGCGTTTCACCAGTCGATTCTTTGTCGAAATGCGCTTTCCATGGTACCGAACAGACGCGCCCTAGGTGCAATTTTAGGGTCGCCGCGGAATATCATCTCGAGAACGGAAAGAGTAATTTGGAATTTGGCGCGCTCGCACACGGGCAACTGTAATGTAACCCATTCCCTCGTAAAAGAGAAATACAGTCGTTACAAAACTACATTTGTCCGATATCTCACCTTACTGTTAGAGAAACAACGAGACCGCACAGTGGATAGAATGTTAAGTGAGGTGTCGTTGAAAACGACTTTTAAGGGTACTATTTATGTAGTCTACAGTAATAACAGTGTTATTGTAAAAAAAATGAATAATCGAAATTGATGCTGTTGTAAAAATAGTCTATTTGAACATACATATATATATATCGATTTATAAAATTAACAAACAATGAGAAAATAATACAAACAAATTATAGCACATCATTCAGATTTTGTAGATTCTGAAGTTGCACCATTAATTAAAAATAGCCTATTTGCACATACATATATATTTATTAATAAAATTAACATAATTAGAAAATAATACACAACTATAACACACAATCATTTAAATTTTGTAGTTTTTTCTATTGCAATTCATTTTCTCCATTGTGTCTTCATGTTTTATTGTTTAAAATAATTTCAAAGGCGGTACGTTATTAAAGAGCAAAAATGGGAAAGCTTAATCAGAAAGAACCATTTCGTCAAGAAAATGAATGATAAAATTGCATGCAAAGACTGTAGTAATTAACAAACCTCTTCACAGATGCTTCGTATTCACGTTTCTATTCTTCCAATTCTTCCATCCGCCTCCCTAGCTCGGCCATGGCTAATTCGAGATTTCTAATTTGTGCCTGACACAGTACATCGCATGAATATATCGATATTAATACTACATGTAAACCTGACTTACACCAAGAGAATTTATTTGCTTATTTTGAATATCCACTCTTAGTTCCATACGTTTCGTTTCCTCATTTAATCGTGCTTTTTCATCCAACAGTTCATCTTCATGTTAGGTTCAAAAATTAATAAATCCTTAAGTTGGTAATAAGCATTGACATTTTTAGTTTTATATATTGGCAATAGAATAAGTTCAAAAGGTGAAGTATATAAAAAATATATTTAAAAAATATATAAATATACCTCTGAGATCACACAACACGTCTGA
>JARFOC010000330.1:198227-210948 GCA_031763485.1 Osmoderma eremita | reverse complement strand
TACCTCTGAGATCACACAACACGTCTGATTGTATAGTTCCAGGCATTCCTCACGTACAGACAGCTGTTTCGGACTGATTTAGTCCTCATCAGTGCACGTCGGAGGAATGCCTGGATCTATAGTCAGACGTGTTGTGCGATCTCAGAGGTATATTTCTTAAATATTTTTTTATATACTTCACCTTTTGAACGTACCGGCAGAAATCTTCTTTTTCTTTTTTTGTTTGAATAGAATAAGTTGACAAGAAAGACAGAATGTACGGTAGAGTAGAATAATAGTGAATCTATGTTTGTAATGAGTAAGAAGTACGAAAGAATTAATATATGGTTTTAACATTCGTGTATTCAATTTAGTAAAGTGAAGTAAAACTTAACAATTCAGGGTAATTCTGCATTTTAGGGACCTGAATCGTCGGGTATCATCGGGTACCCGTAAACCACACCCCGTTCTACGGGGTAATAACAAAGAGTAAACAGACCAAAACACGTCTTATGGTTTATATAGACATATTCTCTTTGAAATTTGGAATTTATGTATGTAAAAAACTACAGATGGTTGTTAAGAAGTCAAGATATAAATAGATTATTAATTTATTTATTATTATTTATTTATTAAATTTATCAGATACTACCCGTATATCTACATAAATTCTATGGCGTGTATTTTGGTCGTTTTTTTTTTGATATGACCCCGTACAAAGGGGTGTGGCTTGTGAGAACTTGGTGCGTGCTCCCGATTCATGTCCCTAAAATGCAGGATTATCTTAATATTTATTTATATCCAACAGCGATCCTCACATTCTAACAACAAATTGTACATCTTAACGACCAAAATTACATTTTAAAAATAATATGAATGAAGTGGGGCGAATCGTGTTATTAGATGTTAAAAGATTAAATAATACGAATCCAACGGTTTCTTAATAACTGCTCAAAAAAAAAAGATATCCGAGGTCTTACCTATTATTTGGAGAGTATCTTTAATAGCTGCTTGATACGAATAGCTGCTCGATTTATCCATCGTACCAGATCCACAAACTGTTAATAAATTGGGATTTGTATGGCAAGAAGCAACACTAGAACTTCTGTTTGTGTTTGAATGCCTATAGAAAGTTTTATAGTTTTTATTCTCAATATTTTAGAGCCCGATTTTAATTACAGTTTAAATACAAGTGTTATAACCGTCCAAAATACCTGATATAATTGTATCTAGTACCCGCCTCCCAATTTTTTTAAAATTCTTGTTTATAATGTTACACAAAAAAAAGAAAAAAATACGCGAGACGTATCTCCACACTGATTTCATCAATTTTAAATGTGAATAAATGGATAGTTATTATTTTCCTTACCTTACTTCAAGAATGGAAAATAGGAATATTCGATGTACTATTAGATTTGTTTATTCCTGACAAATGTTCTGCTGTTTGAATGGCTTGACCGCCCCCAATCGCAGCCAATTGGTGTTGTGTGGCGTAGCCGTAGATAAATTTGCCCACTACGAAAGGAACCGAGTCCTCACCCCACAACAAGTAAACTATTACATGGTAATCTCTGTGAGTTTCTGCGTCCTCTACCATATGGTCGGAAATTAGAATTAACGGCGGCAATTGTAACCCTGTAGTAGGATTACGATTTTGTAGTTTGTAACCATAAGTAATGGCCTAGTCAATACAAGAGACAACTCAATGTCATTGAAGTGGTCACGATATTCAGCGGCCTACCGTTTTCGTAATACGTACTAAAATCTATCCAGGATTTAAACCCCGTTGGAATTTAATTTTTAGTTTTCCAATTTTTGTTAAGTTTGTTTGATTTTCCCAGAGGGTTATCAGTTTAGATCATATATATATATAGTAAATGTGAATTGTAGAACTGAAAACCAGATATAGCCGTACCACCTTAATGACTGCGAGGCTCTTGATACGTACTAAGTTTTTATCCTGGGGCGCTTTTCTGCACCATTTAGCGATATCGCTATTGGTCATGTAGTATAGCTAAATGTACAAGGAAATATACGAGGAAATGCGTATAGCGATATCGCTAAATGGTGCAGAATAGGGCTCCTGGAGCGCCATTCTGCACCATTTATTGGTTGGTGCCAGTGGTTCAGTTTGGTTATCCACTTCGAAAGTGTTATCCTGCTGTCAATGTTGTTCTGAATATCCTGGAGAACAGTGATACTCATTATTATCTGTTCATCTGACTTTTCTTCTAAGACAGAAAATCTGTGCTAATATGATTTATCTTTTCAGCTTCTATACGTGCATATTGTTCACTTAGCATATTGTGATAATCTTAAACATAACTGCTGTTAATTACTGATATGAAATTAATAATTTAGTGCCATCTTACCTAAATGTTCATCGTACAGTTTATATTTAACAATTTCAACATTAATTTGTACCCGGAATTGATTATTTCAACTCCTACTACTATAAACGTGTTGACACTGTACATTTATCTATGGTTGACATAGAAAAAAATTAGGTTATGCGTTAGAGTCCTGTCAAATTTAATTCAAATTTCGCGCGTTTCTTACGCAGTGGGTCACGCGTGGTCAGGTGCGAATAAGAAAATATCAATAACCGTTGTTAGACAGAAATGCTGACGTTTTTTTAATTACTGTGATATGTGGGAAACAGCGGTATCTAATATATGTGATCTAAGAATAGAACTGACATTATACTTACAAATTACCCGCCATTATTTAACCGAATTAAATTTTGGCTGCGGGCGCCGATTGTAGCGCTGTCTACTATATTCTTAAAAAGAATGGACTAGCGTGTTTGATTCTATAAAGTAGTACAAATGCACCTTTGTATTCGGACATCCCTTGTTCGTAATGCGACGACATCTGTGTTGAGTACGGAAAACTGATTCTTCTAATTATAAACACCCATTATTATTTATTACATTGATCATGCATCGCGATATGTTTTTATGATGATTTAAAATATAAAATAGAAAGGCAAAAATAAGTTGGCATCACTATTACAGGAAATCTCTGTTGTTAAGCTACAGATTTCTGTAAAACCACTACTACGATTTGATCGAATATGACCAGATGGCAGTATTTTCTTATTTAAAATAATTTAGCATTTCGTTTCTTATTAATTCCCGAATTGCAAGGTAATGATTTCATCCGAATTTTACAGCATATCGTAGTCAATAAAATACATGATATCACAGTAATATTTAAACTAATATCCGTGTGATTATATTCACCTAAGGATGTTATGGTACTACAACTTATTCCGTCAATGTTAATATCATCAGTTTTGTTGTTATGCTTTAGTATTATACTTGGAGTTTGATATATCCTTCTTATAAATCCATATTCCCAATTATTTCCATCAATGTGTAACGTTATAGTAGTTTGGGGTAAATCTAATTTGTTTAAAAGATTTCTTTCCGAATACACTCGTCGATATCCTTGAAATCTTGATGCGAAGTTGACCTGTTATCATTTAAATTCAGCACGTCAGGTTTAAATTGAACGAACCAGCATCAGTTGCGTTTAGGTGATTGTGAGCTATGTAAAGATGCTTCAGTTGAAGGCATTTGACAAAAGCTTTTGGTGGTAATTCTTTCAAAAGTATTATTCAAGTCTAAATATACTTTAGTTTGGCTAGAAAAGTATCCACACCCTAAGACGTTATATGATTCCTTGCTAAATTTACATCTTCGGCACGGTGAAAGTTGCGTATAAATCTCGTGTTCTTCAACAAATTTTATAAAATATCAAACTTTATTATCATATTATCAGCAGCAAAAGCGTTTAGATCGAACATCTCCATAGAATTAATTTCTAGTCTTATACTTCAATTCTGTACAAAATTCGGAGGTATTATATATATTTTGTCTATGGTTGTTACCCAACACAAGTATTTTTCAAAGGTTTCAGCTGATTACAACTTAATTGTAGATCGTTCAGTTGGCTCATACCATCAAAAAATTCATGATCAATGTACACTACACTACAATTTTTTAAACTGACCTCCTTCGCTGAATTGGTGAAAATCATAATTCTCCAAGTCATAGCTTGGCTGGTCTTTAAGATCTATTATTACGACGTTAATTGTTTACAATTGAGTTCACTGACATTTTGTACCGTTTCTTGACATACATTGGGGATTACTGAATCTTTTTAAGCGATAATATAAATGTAAGCATAACATTTATTTTGAAGAAATGTTTTTATACACAAGATAAGTGTTATGTGCAAATAATGGTAAACACAGAAGGACAGAGGAGGTTATAAAATCGTTACAACACCAAAAGGGATTTTATGCCTTATTGATAAAGGTTTTGGTTTTGCTCTAACCGAGATTGTTTTTCATCGCCATACTATTATTTAGGTCCACATAGTTATAAATGACTTTCCCCTTTCATTTTAACAAAAAAATAAATATCCAGTTAGTTAATAGTAAAGCCTAGAATTAATGTATGAATGAATCCGTCTAATTACACGAGCAAAATAGGTGTGTACTTCAGTAAACACCTGCTACCTATTAAGAGTAGGTATATTATAGTATTATAGGATATTCACTATAACACACAAATTGTGGAATTGAGGGTGGTTCTTTGCCTTTACGGGGCGTCAATATGGGCCTGACTATTGAGCCATTGTGACTAACTGGCCAATCGCACGACCAGTCGCTAAAACCAGGTCCTCTGTGCTCCAACAACCTGCAGTTCAAACCTGAACACCGGCTACGCAGGCTGAGTTTAAAACAGAGAAGCGAAAGGCCACGGTGATTTATTATAAGAGTATAGTAATTGTGTTTTGTGTGAAGTGTTTTGAGAAAGAAGATGCCTCGACCTTCAAGGGAATCTTACGGCGATCAAAAACCACCGTATTCGTATATTTCACTCACAGCAATGGCCATTTGGAGTTCACCCGAGAAGATGCTTCCAC
This sequence comes from Osmoderma eremita, assembly GCA_031763485.1. Taxonomy (NCBI): domain Eukaryota; kingdom Metazoa; phylum Arthropoda; class Insecta; order Coleoptera; family Scarabaeidae; genus Osmoderma; species Osmoderma eremita. Next base: position 206,031 of record JARFOC010000330.1, on the reverse strand, counting down.
TATCGGATATTTACAAATTCATCACCGACAGATTTCCGTATTATCGTCGAAATACGCAGAGGTGGCAAAATTCATTACGGCACAATCTGTCGTTTAACGATTGCTTTATCAAAATACCCAGAAGGCCAGATAGACCTGGAAAGGGTGCTTATTGGGCTTTGCATCCGGCTGCTTTCGATATGTTCGAGAACGGTAGCCTGTTGCGGCGAAGGAAAAGGTTCAAGCTAATGAAAACCGATAAGGAAGTATTGGATAATGAATTAGCGGCGTTGGCGAACATAAATAGGTTTTTCTTTACTCCGACGGATGTCCAAGTCGATTCTGGGTGTACCGTGCACGTACCAACACCTAGGGTGCCCTCACCTGTAGCACCTTTGACTTCGGAAACTAACATCAGACCCAAAAGACCCTTCACGATTGAGAGTCTTATATCACCTGATAAGCCGACGGACACTCATCCGAATCTAGGGACACATTCACCTCCAACCAACGCTTACTTGCAATGGGGAATTGCGGCTCCCTATTGCGATATGGGTTTGAGCCAATCTTTACTGATGCCTCATGGTCCCTACTATAATCATTATGGATTAACACCAGCTGAAGACGTGTTGAGAATTCCACAGTTAGCATTGCGTTCTGTTTGATCTCCATATAGTGCAATACGATCCATTGCTGTATATAAAAGTATGTCCTTTTTTACCAATTCTGAATGATGTGTGATGGTGTAAGTACCTCTTAAAATTTACTTCTCTTATACGTATGTATAACTTGCACCATAGGATTTTTCTGTTGTCACAGCTCAAAATACCAATATTCTAATATAATAAATTCGTGTATAGGCTGCATTGCATGGTGTATATTAATCGTGTAACTAATAATAATGGTAATAATGATATTTATACATGTACCTAGTATACCTTATGTTTAACATTAAAGTTGATAAAGAAAATAATATGTTCCTCAATACTCTATTATTAAGAGCTTTATGCGATTAATAACTAGCTGAAAGTAAATTCTATATAATTATTATCATTATTAGGAAAAGACATTCTTTTGTATTGTAATAACGTAAACAACTCCAGATAATGTAATTTTTTATTTATTTACACCATGATATTACATTATTAAAAGGAAAGTATGAAATGCCCTCTAAATGTGATATAGTTTAAGTTATATTATAGATTTTAGAAGAATAGCTGTTATTTATCTTAGACTACACGTAATCACGCAAATCTTACATTTATAATTTGTATAAACGGCCCCACGAACTCGCTACTGCCCCCCCTTTCTTTAGTATTATTATTATTTTATAAGAGAAAAAGCACGGAATCTGCACAAACACACACACAAAATGTATTATGCTATACAAACCAATTGTGTCTGATAAGCGATCTCTCGAGGTTTTAAACATGCAATGCCCCACCCCTTAAAATAAATAACTCCGTACACGAAGGCCATACTTTAAAGATAAAGAAAGACCCCCTTTTGATACCGTATGAGAGATGGGTATCCGGTGTTGTACCAAACTGGAGTTACTTACTCCCGACTGTAACCGTATTGTTTTTAAATCGGAAGAGTGAGGTCAGTTCGAGGCCTATAAATGGGGTTATATTATATGTAACCCCATTTATGGCTGTGCTCACAAATTCGCGAACAAACTACGTTCAAAGTGAATACAACAAAAAATTCCTATTGTAATTGAGGATCTGTTACTATTGCCACACGTTTAATGATGCATTCAATAGGCTTATTGGTAAATAAAATCGTCTTTATTTCTACTTGTGTCGTTTCAAAGAGACAAAAAGAAAAAAGAAAGAAAATACATACCTTATTAATGCCATATAAAATGGTGCATGGAAAGGGTATAAAGTAACTTCATAAAATTGTCTTACAAAATAGGAATTCAGTCTTAGAAGATAAAAATTTTCCAAATAAAATCTTTTCTGGTACTACTACGACCTAAAGAATCCCCACAGGGTCACCCATCGTATCGCAGCATACGGTATATGGATTCAGTTTTGTGTGTGGTGTAGCGTATAGATTATGTGTTTTTGTAATAAATATATGATGTTTCCTTTATTATTTGTACATATTTTCTTTTGTATATAAACAAAATAAATATATATTTAATATAATGTAATAATGTGGCTTGCATATATACAATACTATACAAGAAAATATATATTTACGTATAGTATATTTGTTATTTTACCTTATATTCATTATATACAAATATGTAAAGAAAAAATCAGATGTATCAGAGAATTATGATGAAATAATAAACTATAATTGTTCAAAATCATAAACATTGTCTCATTTTATACACAAACTCGGAGCTGTAATTTCGTTGTTATCAAAATTTAGTCAAAATAATCGTTGATTATAAAATTTATTGTGTTCAAATAAAGACATCTTGTGTTAGTCTAACATGGCGTTTTATTTCAGATAAAGCAATTTAACGATAAAAAACAAAAGAAATCTGTATATTGTCCAACAACCTTTTAATAACATTTATCAATAAATGAACGTTTCAACTTCAGATTTTTCTGAACGCTAACGGTAATTTATCAAAATTTTCTGTTAAACGAAACACCATTTTCCTAAAAGATTACATTACTTATAGATTAAAACGGTTGTACAGATAAAAAATGCCAAGTTACAACTATTTATTATTTTCGTTATTCCCTGGCTTCCCTCTGTTCGCGGTGTTAAATTCAAAGAACTAAGACTAATATATCATATTCACGGATGCCAACAACAAATAACACCATCTAATCAGAACGCAGGTGGAAATTTGCACTTTCGGGAATTTAGATCTAGTTAAATATTTCCACCGTTTCATTAATTTCCTAAAGATGATGAGACTTATTCACAAACGGAGGAAATGACAACATTCCAAGAATTTTTTTATCTGTTTCTAGGTCTTTTGCAACGCCCAGCTTCTTTCCTAGTTTACATAAACCATTGTTATAAGTATCTTTAAATAAAATAACGCCTCCATTTGTCATAGACTGTACAAAAAGAAACCTGCAACATTTAATAATGCTACAAGATTAAGTGGATGCAAATTGTTCAATTCCAGTCAGCTAAGTGTAAGAACCAATAACCGGTGTTCGGCATTAATATGTTATAGAATTAACTAAATTACAGCTATTAATTTGATTTTCTTATATTAAGGTTTTTAGTTTATCCAATATATTATTATTATTATTATTATATAGAATGGAGAAGGATAAAATAAATGGAAATTGAATTATAAACTTTTGTATGGCTTCATAGTATTTATTTTTGTTTTGTGTTAAGCAGAACCATCCGATTTCTTTCTTCCCTTTGTTATATTGTGCCTATATATATTCTCCACTAATTTAACGTACCCAATATTTATAAAATTAGGTAGGCCCATCCAATTTTATTTATTGCAAACAATAATACATATGTCGTTGATTTACACCTTTTACCAGGAGGGTTAGTATCGTCCCTCCTCTGTATTTAGACGCATTGAAAATCCGCAACAATAAGCTTGCCGTTCCCGTCAATGTATCTCCTTTGTTGTACGGCCGGCAACAAGATATAAACAAGTAAATAATTCCTCAAACATACATAAATACATTGTACAATGTTTGTACCGAACATAATGGATATCTATACAAGAATACGTTTACTATTCTTTTGTTGTGTAATATGTCAAGATGTACAAGGAGGCAAGGATGTCGTGTCAGTATCAATGTGATCTATTTCATTCCCTTTCTACCTTCCATTCATTGTTACAATTACTGGTGGTGTTCGTCCAACCTATATATTATAATCTAACAGTCTGTATCATGTAATATAAACATATAATATCTTGATTTTTATTTAAATCAATCTGGAAGCACCAACAATATTACCAATACCCGATGAATGCTTAAGGACTAGAGTTGCTCAATTTGCGCCAACGACCAGGGACGGGCGCATAAAATAAATGATCAGAAATAAATTGTAATATATACTCAAACAGTTACCGTATTAAGAGTCATAAAGTGAATAACATCTGTTAAATATCTGCAACATGTTGCATGATATTTCCGGAGTTGTTTCAGCAAAACCACTATTTGCGTAACTAAAATCATTGTTTCGTCTGCACATAAACACAGTGGAAAATGGAACAAATCTTTCTGACGATGCCCGACTTGGTAATTCGCAGTCCGAATATTAATTCCAAAACGAGACACATGCGATCGATGTCTAGTAAATGAAATGGTAAATTACATAAAACAAACGTTACACATACATTAAATTTAAAATTTTCATGGTGTTGTGTGCGACTTCTTTTTTGAAGAATACTGTTTGATATTTACGTAGCCTTGACAATCTCTTTTGAACCAACACATTAAAGGGATATTACAAACCACACATTGAATTTTAACGCCATCATAATTTAGTTTCGGCATTTCTGCTAGAAATTGTGTAAGTTTGTCTAACATTGGTCGTTTTCGCGGCGTATGCAACATTTTTAAAACAAACCTAGAATCATGAAATAGTATTTACCCCAGCGTATATGTATACACAACAGATCTCGTTGAGACTTGCAGTTATACCGATGGTTGTATCGAATCTGCGCCACTGGTCGTTGGCGCTACTGAGCAACTCGATTAAGGACTTCTCATTTATTTGGGATAATACATATATTGATTTATTATTAAATACCACACAAAATACCTTAGAGAAATTATTGACGATTTAAACTTTTTTTAAATTATAACAGATAGTTTTTGTTTTCGATGTTTCTCATTTTAAAAATAAATCATTGCACAGATTTAGTTCTTGTGTTTTAAAGGTAGGTGTGACCTTATTATTCCTCTTTGACGATGCTTCCCCCGGATAATTTAATCTTTTTTCGTGCATCTGTTCGTTAAAAATTACGAAATTAAATTCTCGTTTTTTTCATTTTTGCTATAGTATCTTTCCTCTAACTAGTGGTCCCGCAGCGGTAATGGGATCTTGTGACTTTCACCCATTATGAATTTGATACATCATCATAATGAAAACATTATTATAGAGTAAAAGGCAGGCACCCAAAGGCGATTACATATTTACATATTATTCGCAATGTACTTGCTGTGCGCTGAATACAATTATCAAGAGTACTGAGCAATAAATAACGGTGCCCCCTGGTGGAGTGATCAAATGCAATAACCGAGCTACGATACGTTAAAATGCAACCTATGTGTATTCACGTCTGCATAATACATAAGACACATCAATACGTATACAATATATTTAATTATATACAGTAAGAGGTATCGTCCTATAATGCAACAACAGCAAAACCTTGCGCATTTCGACTTCAAACAAAGCATACCTAAGGTGTAACTAATTGTAAAATGAGTAAATCAACAATAATTTGTGATTTCTTATTTTTCCCTTAAACTATGAAATCTGTCAAACTAACAAATATATGTTTTCAATGTATTGTACAATAAATTAGTTCTTTAAATCAAATAAAAGGAAATTCCACAAGAAGGAGAATGTTCCTGCAACAGCCAACACTTCAAGGGTTTACTTCAAACATGAAATGTAAAAACGATCAACACTTTCATTTTTCTTGACTTAACAAATTCCATTTTCTCAATGTACAGCAATAAAAAATGAATTATATTTATAGCAGAATCTGAAATTAAAACATTTCTAAAAACTAAATAACTTTTAAATTAATTAAATTGAAGATAAATAATAAATAAAGAAAATATATTGCTAAAATAAAATGAATAAATTTTACTATAATATATGTTCTGCTATGGGTGACTATAGATTGACCTCTCGTAGGGTATATATATATATACTTATATATCACCCTACCACGCAATATCATTGACTTTCGATATTATTAATAACATTGACTTACTTACTGGCATTAGCAACTTGTTCTAGGGTTCAAACACGCTAGCCAAAGCTATACTGAGGGGCTCATGAATATGCAAAAAACCAGTCTTATTAAAAGCGTGAAGGGATTAACTAATGTTTTTGTTGGAGGTGGGATAAGGTAGATTATCTGCAAGACTAATTGTCTATCAACGCCATTTTGACATTACATACTCACTAGTGATTACAATAAAACCCTCACTGCAGATTTTAATATTTGATAATTCGATCCTATTGGCCTTGAATTCGCTTACATTTCCATAATTTTTATTTACACACAATTTATGATATTATAAAGCTTACCGGTTGGGTTATCAGTTATGAAAATTTTTGTTAAAAAATCGGAAGAAACATTTCAGAAAGACTTATTTACCTATGGAATTATCTGATTTTCTTTCAATCCGAACATGTTTGCTGCACCTAAATCAAGAAACTATTGCACGCAAAAATTTTCTTGTCATTTTCATCATAAGTATGGAAACGATTAGTATAATGTCAAAATAAACAAAGAAAATTCATAAAAGGCTAAAACATGTATATGCCTAGCAATTTGCTAAACCTAAGACTGATCGAATGTTAACATCTATCTATCTACACTTCATGCACCTTAAGAACATTGCGTTGGAAAGGATAGGGCGATATTTTCCACTTTGTGATCGTTTGTAAGCTGAGCCAAGTTTACAAAACCCCCAGAGGAAGCATATTTGAAATGGGCATACAAAGCGTTTGTTTGGTACAGGCATTGAAATTAAAAATAAGTTATAATGTTGGTATTGTTTGCTATTTTGTAAAAAAAAAACACTAAAAGTCCATGGAATTCAATAGGATTCGATCATTTAAAAACTTTGTACAAAACTATTGAAAAGCACAACGGTCCAAAGGATCATACTTAAGCGGCGCTAAAATTTAAATTATTTTTTGGGCATAACTTTCAATCCTCTTTACAGTCAGCTTATCGTCTTAATATAAGTAGACATAAAGAGCAGTGGCGGCTCGTCGGGGTGTGCCCACCCACTAAAAATAAATGAAAATTTTGAAACACTTAAAATTAATTTATTTTTTATTTATTTTTTAATATTGATAATAATAATAAATGTTCAGTGTTTGTGCCTACTGTTGTCCATACACAAAAAATACTCACGAGCCGCCGCTATTACATTGTAGAAACGCACTGGCCGGTCGACTTTGATATTTTAAAGCGTTTATAAACAACGCTTATAGTCTACACGTCAAAATAATGGACTAATTTAATAAATATCAAATTTAGCGGTTAGAAACTTATAATTATGGTGAGGAAGTAATTATATATGAAATACAATTGAATGCCACTACATAAAACGTAATTGTTCCGAAATAATACCGTTGCTAAGATATCAATCTGTGGAGTTCTTGACTAAAAATGTAAATTTTAATGGGTACGAATTATTTTGATGTATATAAAAGGTAAACTAACAATACTCTATATTACGTACGTAATGAATTTATATAATGTGCTAAACATCTTGTTTATGTGTAATAATCTTTAACTTCATAACATTTTTAATTACATTTTCTTTTTGAGTGTACTTAATATCCACAATAAGTGTAAGTAATAAATAATGATAATAATAGTTTATTTGCCCAACAGCATTACAGCCATTTACAGGACAGGTATTAATAACTAAAATTTGTATTTACAACTAATTTGAAAGTGTTCTGTAACTAAGTATGTACGAATAAAAATTAAAATTAAACAAATCTAATTTTCCTACAGTTCACTAAGTAAGTTATTAAGTTTTGTTTTAACGTATGATACGCAGGAGATTTCAACATTACATGAGTTCTGGGTGTTCAAAAATTTCGGGGCACTATTGCTAACTTTCTTATTATTAATGCTACAGATTCGGTTAAATTAGCAACGATT
>JARFOC010000330.1:90673-102713 GCA_031763485.1 Osmoderma eremita | reverse complement strand
GCTCCAAGCATCTGTTAATTTCTATACAATATTCTAAATGATATTAGAAATAAGAAAATTTCGTTATTAATGTAACACACATACATTTTATATATACATATATATGTGAAAAAAAATTCTTGACTTGACAGTCCTGACACTGACAGTATACATTTATATATATGTATATATATATATATATATATATATATATATATATATATATAAGTATCGGTAACGGCGTAGTAAAAGTATCGCTAATTAAAGGGAGATTAATTGCATTGAAGTACGAAACGTGTAGATTTAATTGAAATCCCTTGTTTCCGATGGCAATGTTGTAACTTAAATAACAATTATGTCTACCTGACAGACTGAAACAAGTTCTGAGTGTGAAGGTATTTAGCATGCTTCAAATATTCCTTCACACTTAATTAAAACGCGAATAAATATAATTCATAAATACATTACGATTGTATTTTTTTTATAACCGATTTCTTTCGAATTCTATTTTATGTGTGATAATAACCTAAGAATTCCTTTTAAGAAAAGTGCTTAGAATATCGGTATATTTATATGAAAAGAAAGTGAGAACGTTGGCGTCACTTTACCGCACGAAAAGTGAAAATAGGGGAAAAATGAGGAGCATGAATGTGGGCAATGGTGCAGTCAGTGACAGAGTAAAGGTCTAATGCATATCAATGGAACTTGTTTCTGGGACCAAGTGGAGCAATGATGAAGATATCGGACAATCGAGGAGTGCTTTATTAAATCCGTTTCGGCGCACTATTGTGAGACATCTAATCGTAAATCTCCTTTGAGATTGGCAGCAATATCCGGGTACAAGAGCGTGCCAAGGAAGGAAGGAAAAGAATTTCTAAAACTACATCCAATACTACGCGCACACACGGAGTAGCCGCGTTTCCCGATTCATATCGAACTCGGAATAATCTCATTATACGATCCTTTTGCATGGTAAAAGTGAAATTAATCGGTTTTAATTACTCAAACAAATGTAATTTGTACTTTGTCAGGCTTGGGTAGGAAAAGTGTAAAATCTGTACGCCGTTTGTAACCCAACTTCACGTTTCTTCGTCTCTCCTACTCTACACGTTATAAAAACGAGTTCCCCTTAATAGAGTTACATTTAGCACTTTATGTTTGTTAATGTCAAATATTTACGTGCAGAGAAGCACCTGTTTTTACAAAACCCGACTCATTTGTTTAGGATTGGACGGCGTATAGCGTTTATGATGCTCATATTTATTTTCTACAATTTGTTTGAACACTTCATAATCACTTTAAAAGAAAACAAGAGTAAAAAATAAAAAAGCCTTTCCGGTGATTTATATCTCCATATGGCAGTTTGGAATTGCTACATTTCTTTCAGGTCTAATTAATTACCGAAAACTAGTTATTTCCTTTTTAGTGGCTGGGTTTATATATGTATACATACCTTTCCGAAAGTTGTACATAGATAAATTCCAATGGCTAATATTAACTTGCAATAATTAAAAATTTCTTTTTATTTTATCGTCCCAAACTGTTACCTCCGAAAAATACTTAATTAAACCGACCTCTTTTCCAATTTAAAATTCAAGGAATGCAAACAACTATTTATACTACAAATGTTTCTTTTCTTCCACCTCACGGGCGTTAAGAAGGGGCGAGTGTAAAATGTAAGAGGCTAATGTTTTTACGATCTGCCAAGGGTGGGTGCCATTGGAAATTTGCAAGTCTGATTTTTTTTTATACTACACTCCTACTGCACAGAAGAATATTTCACCATTATTCTTTAAAACACTAAACCCCTCTTGTACTGGTCTTAATGTCGCAAGGTCCTCTCCCCTTTTTTTCGTGATACACCTCACGTTAAAAGTCACGGCGCGTTCATGAGATCAATTTCGTCCTAACTTTCTCTTTGCTAGTGTTCCAAACTATTTTTTTTTCTTTGTGTTTAGTACCTCTTTTTTAATTTCACAAGGACGCATGGATTCGCAAAATGTGTTTGTGATGTCTTTTTTTGCACCGATATAATTATTGATTGCATTGTACCTTATTGAGAACAGGAAGCAGTTCGAATGATATGTCATATCATTTAATTATGAATGATATGACATATCATTCGAACTGCTTCCTCTCTTCGAATTCTTCGAAAACCGCATGGGAAATTATAAGAAGTCTGTCAAGTAATATTAAAAACGGTGAAAATATTGTTCTGGAATGTGACGGTCGAACAATAGATGATGGAAACATTGTAGCTGAAAGTTTTAATAATTTTTTTGTTGAATCAGTTATCGAAAAAGTATCTCAAATTTCAGTTAGTGGCCGTAATATTACAAATAGCATCAACATTCTACACAGCATGTTTGCAATGCCATATAATGAATTTGAAGTACGTGATTTATTTAAGAAAGTAAGAAGTAAACCCTCCTGTGGACCTGATGGGGTACCCTGTAATTTGCTTAAAAGAGTTGCAGATTGTTTAATACCTCCAATTACTTTTTTGATTAACCTATCATTTGAAACTGGTGTATTTCCGTCAAAGTTGAAGGAATCTCGTGTCATTCCTTTACATATAAAACATAGCAAGTTAGATATTAAAAATTATCGCCCTCTTGCAATTTCTTCTAGTTTCCCAAAAATTTTTGAGTATGCCATGCTGCGTAGACTTACTTCTCATTTGAATAAATATAATATTTTAACTGAGCAACAACATTGGATATAGACCAAAAAAAGAAGAATTCTGCCAATAGCAAATATATTTAAAAAAATATATAAATATACCTCTGAGATCACACAACACGTCTGAGTGTATAGTTCCAGGCATTCCTTACGTACAGACAGCTGTTTCGGACTCACTTAGTCCTCAACAGTGCACGTCGGAGGTTAACGATACGGAGTATTGAACGAGCGACAGGCATTCCTCCGACGTGCACTGATGAGGACTAAGTCAGTCCGAAACAGCTGTCTGTACGTGAGGAATGCCTGGAACTATACAATCAGACGTATTGTGTGATCACAGATGTATATTTATATATTTTTTTTAATATATTTTTTATATACTTCACCTTTTGATTGAATATAGAATTAATCACTCTGTAAAGACTGCTATACATGCTCTATATGATGGTGTTGTGTCAGGTATGGAAAATGGTCAGTTTCCTATTTTCCCGTTTTTTGCTATTTGAGCCACGTGTTCGACTGTGTCGACCATGATATTTTGATTACAAAGTTAAATTGGTATGGTTTTTACGATGGTTTGAATCTTTCCTAAAAGGAGGAACCCACTTTGTGGATATTCAAAATGAGTCAGCAGGTAAAGAAAGGTTTGTTAAATCCTATAGCCTACCCATCAGTAGAGGAGTTCCTCAAGGGAGCATTTTGGGTCCAATATTATTTTTGATTTTTGTTAATGATATTACTAACTTTTTATCGGAGTACGACTTGACCATGTATGCCGACGATACAAGTGCTGTTGTGTCTCAACATATTATATAGCCAAAATAGTGTCAATTCTTTATTAAAGGCTATAAATGAATGGTTTTACCATAATAAATTGTTTCTTAATGTTGATAAAACCAAATATCTCATATTTCACAATTCTCGGATCAGGACCCAATTCAACTTGTAGAAACGTTTCTTAAACATAAATTACCTATCTTGCTACAAACACTGTTTTTCTGTATGACATAGATTATAAACGGGAAATTAGTGTTATTAAAATGGTGTTCTGTGTGGTGCAAATCTCCCATAGTGCTACGTCTAACATCATTTCCTTCATAGATTCTGTGGAAGATGGCAACTTAGTTGCCGAAATACGTATCTGCAGTTCTTCCGTCATCATGGTGGTGAGAGTATTTAAACAAAAAGAATTCCAAATAATATTACCGAATTTACCCATAATTACTAGTAGCACTGTATTTCGATTGAATATAATATCAATTCGTACGTTGCACATCATTAATCTTGCACTGGATTGAGTAATTTAAGGAACATTGATAAACATTTCTTGCAGAAGGAAAAAAAAACTGGAGAGATTTAACAAATTGAGTAAGATCTGGAGATTAGAAAGTAATCTACTGTAACAAGGAGTCCCTTAGAAAATATATGTCCGGTTACTTGTAGAATGATCGAGTTCTTATCAGCAAGGGGTGCGCCACCCTGTTGTCAATGAAGATCGCCGTTCCTCATCTCACCTTGCCTTCTGTGATCCCAACTACACGGGGCTAGGTTGCGATGTCCACCTGTTTGTATCGTCGTTTGTATCAAATTTATTACGGGTAACATGTTCATTAATTAAATAAATGAAGTAGAAACGTTTCTTTTTTTCCTAATAACGCGGGGGTTAAAATGCTAGCTACCGCAGACCTAAAAGCAATTTAAATATTAAGTTATGACATTGACACGCCAATCATATTGTCATTATAGATGTCACGAGGTCCTCATTCGGAATTCGGAGCGTGCTGAAGCCGTTACCACCATATGCCCGCTGACAACTTTACGAAAAGCACCACTTGAAACCACATGTTACAAGTTTAGGTTTGTTTATATCCATTACATGATGATATCCCCTTCGGGAGGAACGGTATTCCGTTTTGCATACGACAACCTTCTACTGGATGTGTCGTACAACATACACCTACCGTTTAGAAAATTGTCCCCCGCCCTCGGAATAATCCCCATTTTTTATTAAAAAATTTAGGCAATTCAGTCCATCTGTTGCTAGTGTTTAGCATCTTATTTTACACCTCGTTTTTATTATTCGGCGCTTTCGCATTATCTTTTAAGTTGATAAACAGTCGGGTCGCGGAGGGTTTGCTATTACGTTACTTCCCCTTAGACACTTATTTTATAATAATCAACAGGCAACTTATTGTATGCACTACAAGCAAAAATTTCTGAAGCGAATTAGGCTGGTTGATAGATTTCTTTTTAACTTTACCAAGTTATCGTTCGTAAATTTGGCTAAATGTACTTTTTCTTTCAAGTGTCTTTATTCAATAATAAATCAATAATTAATTCAAAGCAGATCGTTGGAAGAGAAACGGTTTTTTATGTATGTATTTCAAAGGAATAGTTTTTATCTCCAAGTGTAACGTGGCGATATTTTGAAAATTTTTATTTTAAAATCTGCTATGTTGTTTGCTATATAATAATTAGGAATTGAATTTAATCCTCTCAAATTTTTAAATGATGTTACCGCACTCCCATCTGTTGTTGGGTGCCTGTACCAGCGTTTGGTATACGTGATAGTTGTCAGTGACTGTACAGGTTTCTCCAGCACTAGCACCATCAAATCAACCATAATTCATTAAATCAACACACGGATTGTACACAGATGCACTGCTCTTATTTTGTTCGGTAAGAATTTATGTTATGAATATCACGCTTTTTGCATGAACTCACTTCTATTATTGTACCCCGTACTCTTGTTCCTGGTTTAAATACCCTTCTTTCTAATTCTCCTGCACTCTCAAAATACATTCCATGTGTACACAGACGAATGTTGTTTAGTGTGTGTATCAGTGTGTATGTTAGGCTAGATCATCAGTTTTAATCGTACTATGAGATAAGCGACAGAAATTGATCGTTAGATAAAAGCATTCTCTATGTTTTTTAGGATATTTTTAGCACCAATTACAAGATCAGTTTGTGATGAATTCATCAAATTTGGTATGCATTAAATGATGTGAAACAGAATTGGAAGGAATGATATGTTTTTACAACTATAGAGGTGATATTTAATGGTACTTTCTAACACAGTTCTGTAGACTTACATAGTAACATACCAGGTGAGTGGAATTATGTTAAAATGTTCCTTGTTGTGACAAATAATGTGTGTGAAGTTGTTTTATAAACAAAGGTGATCAAAATGGAGCAATCAAAGGAGGCTGAGGCCCGGGAAGGGTGTGATGAGACATCAGAGGAAGAATGGACCTACACCAAAACAGACAACGTGCATTGGCTAGTGCAGAAGGCTGAGGAATTGGTTAGGGAATCACCCAACAAGCGCTCAAACAGCATCCAGACACCGTTAAATAAGATAACACGTGTAAAAGAATGGTTAAACCAGAAAGAAAGACCAGGTGATAGCTGTGATGCCAGTGGTGAAGACGATGAACAAGAATCCCAAACATCAGAAGAGTTCAATGACAGCATTATAACCTACCGGCAGGTTCAAAGTTGTGAATCCCAGAGCACTTCCGTTATAGATTTGGCTGTTGAGCTAACCCCTAAAGTTGTTAAAAGAGGAAAATTGAACAGTGAAACTAGACCTTGGAGTGTATCTTGCATATCACAATTAGCAAGTACACCAAACAGGTTTAACAATCCCCCAAAGATGTTCTCAACATCAGAATCTGCTCTGTATAATCTGTCGAAGAAAGATTTTAATGAATTTACAAATAGTTGTGGCGGCCTAGGTAACAATTCTACTTCTTCAACTGTCGAGGAGGGTTCAGCATTGGTATTGGAAGAAAAGTGCTCACCCACCAGGAGGAAGAGGTTTAAATTGAAGAAGAAGTATGATGTAAGTTGTGACGTTAGTTTTAAGTAAGTAAGTGTGTGATTGTAAGGAAATTTTTAGTATAATAAAAGTAATCACGGAGCTTTATACCATTCAACAACACTGGTGAAATCGGGTTCTTTTTCTGGGCATCCTTCTGTTGCCTCAAACAGTGAACGACATAGTGTGAGTGACCCATCCGCTTTGTACCTATGCCATTTCGTACGCGATTCAACTACGAGCGGTACAGAGAGTGATGACGGACATAAAATCAAAAGGTATTAAAATATTCGAGTCCAAAATCTTTTACCATCATTACCGAAAAATCTGTCCATAATTCCAGAATACCCAACTTAAAATGTCGAACCAGGTCAAGTTATTTGCTTTCGGATATAAGAAGCGGAAGTCCCACAAAGAGCAGCATACTGGCTGTCGAGGAGCAGTCAAGTTCTATGTCTGAACAAGCGTGGGACGGGTTCCAAGAGGTAACATTTAATCTGGTCTTAAATCCGGCGAATTCTGATTATAAAGTCGTTCATTTAGGATAAGTATTTATCGGAGCCTTACAGCGAGGCACACGATTCAGATGCGGCTAGGAAGCTACAAGAATTCGGTGAGGATTATGGTAATTATTTAGGGAACCAATCTGATTGGTCCAATCAATCGAGGACGTTTGGATTTTCACCTTCTCTGCCAAGAAAATGCATAAAATCCGCCAATGTTGTCGATTCCGATAGTGAAAGTCAAGACTTGAGGTATTTGTTGAAGGAGTATAATGATCAACTGGTTTATGCTGGCAGGATATATAAGAACCAGTTAGAATTAGGTTTAAACGATTACTTATTGACAAAGGATGTAAGTGTAATTTAAAAAAGAACCTTTTAAAACGTTTCTATTTTCTTTTGTAATTTGTTGCAGAGAGATGTCCTGGATACGTGTAACCAATACATAAATTCTTTACATAAAACGCCACTATTAGATAGTCCTAGTAAAAAGTCAGAAGTATCAGGTAGGAAAATAACCCCTAGTTTTATGTTTGAGGCTTGGAAAATCTTTGCTAATTACATCTTCAATAAGTTGCTGGAACTTGTTAGATATATCCTATGTAAATTTGTTTATTAAAAATATACGCTTGACACCTTTTTGATTGATATTTTTTTAATTTAACGATTTACTTTATTAATTTAAATTCTAAAAAATACATCTCCCGCGATTATACAGCGACTTCAAAGAGGTAAACCATCAACTTTTTGCCGTCATTGTATTATCTGCTCTGAGTTGCTAAAATGCATGAGGGAAACAAGAAAGATCTGTAAATAACGTTTGTTGCTGGTACGAGCTGCATAAAGCATGGCTTGTGTAAGTTTAGGTTAAGATCAAAGTACGCATGCGCAAATCAAAAAATTTAATATATTTTCAAGCCGCTTTATAAATTTATATATATATATATGTACATAAATAATAAAAATTTATAATAACAAAAATGAACAGAACAAAAAAGTTTGTATAATTTTTGCTGGTTGCATTTGCTTTTAAATAAATAATAGCTGGAGCGTGAGATATTTAAAACAAAACTGGTATGTAAATATATACGTACGAATTCTTTTGACGTCACAGAATCAATTGATATATAACTCGTGTAAAACGCACACCTACATAAAACACTACATGCTACTATATTCATCGTTTGTCATTCTAAATACATCACGAATTAATCACGCATATATATAGTTGAAACATCACAACATATCGGCTATAACACACAAACACGATTCGTTTTAAAAAAAGAGAAGATTCGGTAATTTTTCTTTATTTACAGATCTAATAACGAATTGGCGCATACTGAAAGAGCGTGCGGTTAAAATGCAAGAATATTTCGATATACAAAAGGATGTGCTCTCCTTAAAAGATACGCTATGCGATATTAAAAGTAAAATATCTACAAACACATTAATATTCAATTCAGTTGATGACCTTACCAGAGATATTGATTTTTATTCCGTAAGTATAAACAATTATAGAACAGAATCGGAAATTATTTCATTATTCTAACATTCATTTCGTCGTAAAATCTACATTCATCTTGAACTAATTCTAATACCATCTCATTTTATTTAAAAAAAATAACTCCCACGTAGATGTAACAAGTCTCATTTAAATAATAAAATTGCGGAATCAAATTCAATTATACAGGTAGGTAATTTATTTATTCAAAATAGTTTTCCATTTATACTATCAGACGTTAAACTGAATTCATTTCAGATCGAATTAACCAATCTGCAAGAGCAGAAAAGGAAGTTATTGGCCTTCAACGTGTCTGTGCATAGATTCATAACTACAAACAACGAATATAATTCGTCGTTTTTAAAACTTGATGTACCTGACTTATATCGATTGTGGTATGATGTACATAGCAGGTAAAATCTTTTATTTAAATTTTGTTTATTTGGCATATATATTTGTTTTTTGTTCAATGTTAGCGCCAATGATAAAATAGACCAATTAAATAACTTGAAACAAGCATGGCAAATGTTGGAAGCCCGTCTGGAACAACTTAGAAATGACCTACGTGAAGATAAAGTCACATTAGATGGTCTAGAAAGTGTTTTAAATTCTGGGACTTTAACCAGTTCGCTGATATCATCCCTAAAAGATATAGAAAAATTATTATCGGAAACTCAAATCCAGGTTTCTTTTTTTTTTAATTCATTTAATAACCCGAAATGAATTTTAAAATTGGCGCCTTGCAGGGCTACAATATTCCAGAATTGTTCCTAGAGGGATCTTGTTCTGATAGTGGGATCTCAGATGAAGGATCAGAACATGAATTTGGCGAAAGGGAGCATAGACTGACTGCAATCCGTAGGTTGGTTAAGCAATTGGAAACGCTGATGAATCCAGAATGTGTCGCCAGAATTCAGATGAATGAAAGCATAAACGCTGCCGAGGAAGAGCTGAGAAATCTCCAAAGAAGATGCAGATGTATAATGACACGCTCCTCGAGCCCAGATGCTTTGGTGCAAAGGTATGACGCGTTCCAGATATTTTTTTTAGAAGATATTTCATATTTTCGTCTTATTTCCAGTAGGCAACACTTTGTACTACAACCAGACCATGCAGCACCTGGTGTATTCACCTCAAAATCTAGTTCCTGGTTCAATAGAGTAACACGCCTATCATTGCCATTGCAACTTGCCTTAATGACATTACTTTGCCTTGCTTACCTTTTTGAACCCCAATGCTGTAACAACATGAACACCTTCTCAATATCTCTGACTCCTCATTTGGATTATATCCGTGGTCCCCCACCGATATGAGATTTATAAATTCGGTTAGAAATTAGGAAAATTGCATTTACTAAAACTTCTAAAATAATTGCATTTTTCATATGAAATATTTTCACAAATCGTGTATGGTAATTTACAAAAAAAAAAAAATATTTTTGTATGTTGTAATTCTACACAAAATGGGTGCTATATTAAAAAAAAGGAAATTTATACATAGATATATATATATATATAAATGTTTTTGCACTTTTGTGTTGTTTTTTAAAGTTTGCGTTGAATTTATATGAATTTAAAAAAAATTCTTTTAATTATTGTATTGAAACTAAGCGCATTTTGTGTCGTTTCTCTATTTTAAGAATTCGCTTTTACTTTATTACTTACATTAAAAATGTACCTACATATCTTTACTTTGTAGTATTTATCTTTTTGTTTGTATTTTTTTCTTTTCGATTTTATATGATGACGCTATTCTAAACAAATAAAGATTTGAATGTTTTAAGTATCCAAATTCTAAATTTTATTTTTAGCCCATTTGCATCGAACGGGAATAATAATAGGCGGTGAAATTGCGTTTAAACATTATGACTAATTCGCACAAGTTTGGCACGAATTTGAATTTTACCTTTAAAACTATGTACTAACGTACGTATCTACGACCTTCACCATTTCTAAAATTTATAAATAATATCCGTAAATTTCCACGTAGAAATTAAATCCTTTTCCATAAGGGGTTTTTATTGCGAATTCCACGTAATCATGTCCTACACCGCCTGCTACAAACGAAGGATAAGCACCCTCGCCATTAGGAATTTGATCTAGAATATTCACGCAAGTGATATTCACCTTGCTTTCAACGTTTATCTGCGAAGGAAAGTAAAAAATCGTATTTTCCCTCCAAGTAAATTTCCCAGCTTTGGGTTTTTACTTACCACTATCTCAGCGTTAACATGGTTTTCACCATCGTTATTCAATATAATATTTTCACCGTGGAATTTTACGTCGTCAGGTCTACATCTTCCGATATATAGATGATGCTGTTTATTCAAAATCCCGAATTCAACTGAAGACAGAAACATTTTAATAACGTATTGGTTTATTTTATTCGCACTTACTGTACGATTTTGGGATCGAATTATTTGCCGGCGATAGCGTAATGTTAGATTCAACCTTGGATTTATCCTTCTTTGGGATTGGAGCCACGAAATTTAAATATAACGTTAAAAATAATAAAATGGACTTTGAAAAAAACATTTTGTTGTATGTGCCACATTTAACACTGGAGCACTAAGATGGTTTTAATCCGTTCATTATTTCGTTTGGATTTATCGTGTAACATTTAACCCTTCCAAAGCGATAGTGACCAATTCTTCCTTGTTATTTATTACAATATAATAGTTTGAATAGATTAAATGTTTTTACTTTTTTGTTTGTGATACGAAAAGTAGGTCACACTTCCTATAAATAAATTAATTTAGGCTGTTTAGTTTCTTTCTTCTTTATTAAAGTATTTTGGTGCAATAGATTTTAATTTATCCCACCCTTGTCAAGTGAAGAAAAATTCAAGATTTTTTTTTTTGCTTTTTGGTCTTTCTTTTTTAAATAAGCAAATGTGGTATTACACGCAATAAAATTATCGTGTCTTGTAAGTAATTGTAAGAATAATAATTTTCGGGAGGTACACTACTAGGGCTATTGGTCTTAGTACGAATTCACAAGAATCCCTGAGAATTTAGGTTAACTAAGCAAAAGTTCAAAACTTCTGTTATCGGTTTTGGGACGATATACGTATCAGAGATATCAGGTCAATAACGTAAGAATATCTTTCATACAATTACACGTTTTGTGAAACAAGAAGGTAACAAAACAATATTGTACATTTGCCATTAATAACTTTGTTATTTCTGCAAATACACCAAATGTGTTATACATAATTGAAATCAGCCAATTACGCTGTTCTTTTTTATAGAATTCAGATCTGCAAGTCCGGCTTTGTAATATAAGTAATGTAACTAACTGATTAAGTTGACTTCATTATTAGGGTATTATCGTTGGCTCTGTATATATTTCTTAAAATAAATAAGCAATTGACCAATTTACCAGAGCAGATAAGGAAGTTATTGGCCTTCAACGTGTCTGTGCGTAGATTCATAACTACAAATAACGAATTTAATCCATCGTTTTTAAAACTTGATGTACCTGACTTATATCGATTGTGGTATGATGTACATAACAGGTAAAATATTTTATTTAAATTTTGTTTAGTTGGCAT
>JARFOC010000330.1:61135-85760 GCA_031763485.1 Osmoderma eremita | reverse complement strand
TTAAAATATTTTTAGTTAAATTCCACGTTAATTTGTTTATATATAGTTGTACAAATCGTTCTTTTCAAAACGCTTCCGTCTTTTTCGAGCGTGCACAGGGTAATATGCTTATTTTTCTTGATTTTTTGAAATTTTATAACTTATACATTTAATTACAGTTTTCACTGAATTAATGGAGTCTGTCGGAAGAAAACGGCATAAGGGAGAAAATTTAGCCTGAAGGAGACGTTTATGATTGCAAATGTTTTAAATTATTTTAATAAAACTATGAATGTGAGTGCATGTGAAGAAGCAAATAAAGCTTTGGGTTGTTCAGAGCGTACATTATATAATATAAAACAGGAGCAACAAACTAGTTCTGACTAGTTGACATTTCTGTAACTTTTATTTCAGGTCGAACTATAATATATACGAACGAATCATGGGCGACGAATACAGGGCATGCAGTAAATAAACCTTGGACAGACACTACAATTCAAAATAGTCGACAAGCTTTTATCCAAGGATGGGGTTTGAAATCCCCAACCGGGCTTGGGCCTCGTTTTGCATTAGTTCATGCTAGTGGTGGTGAATATACATTTCTCTGCAAGAAAAATACTGCTGATGTTTATCATGAGATGGATTCAGACACATCACTGCACAAAATTAGAAAAAATTCCAACGGCAGCATGAAGAAAAAACGATATCATTGATTGTGAGTGAGAAACAAATACCAACCACTGACGATATGCTAAAGAGGGGCTGCTGTTTTGCGTATCACAAATGAAACCGCAGTATGATAAAACCAGGATTGACGAACTTGCAAAAGAAAAAGGTCATGAAGTTCTAGGATACCACCTTACCACTGCGAGTTAAATACAATTGAAATGGCATGGGCACAAGTTAAAAACTGTATAAAAACGAGTAATACCACGTTTAAGGTAAAATATATGGAGCAATTAATTCGAAGAGTTGATAATTGGCAAAATTACATCAAACATGTAAAAAATATTGAAAAGGAAATGTGGATAGTGGATAATTTGCAAGATGACATTGATAAATGTTAAAAATAAATGTTCGAAATGTAAATTCCGTTAATGTTGAGTAATAATAAATAAAATTATGGGCTTTTTCACTGACGCTTCAATAAAAAAATGATGTTTTTTTATATTTTACTACTTTCCTCAAAATATGCATTTTAATTGTTAGAAACCCAAATAATGGAACCGGAAGTAATAATGTACAGCTGATTCGACAATTTGGCAACCGTGTATCGAATTCAGATAAGCTCTGTACTGCATTCCGAGGTTGAGACGATCTGTAGAAATAGTTGGGTCACCTTTTGGGTGATACGAATACAATAATTTAAATCTTTATGTACTTGGTTGTCCTGTAATGTCGTAACTGGGTCAGGCCTCTTCCCATTATTTAGTCTCATGTATTCGGAGTTGACCTAAATTTATTATTTTACAAAAGAAATCTAAGGTTTGGCGCTTGGTTTGGAGCAATGTTTTTTTAACATTTTATGTCTTGTACGTCCTCTCCGAAAAGAAAGCAAATACCCATTTTATTACCGACTTTATTATTTCGCACAAATAGAGCGGTTGCGCCAAACGTTCAGATTACTTGCTGTGTAAAACTGGGAGAATCCTTAACACAGATTGTCCAAAATTTTCATTGGAAAAACGATAAAACTTTTAATCTCTTTAACAACTAAATTAATTTTAATTCTAATGATATTCCCTGGAATTTTATTAAAGCTGCTGTAATTCCATACCTTACATTTAGTGCAGATCAGCACTTACGATTATCTAGTGTACATTTATCAGGAAACCTTCACCAAATAAACATTGAATCACGTTAACGTGAAGCAAGTAAATGTTATTAAACCTTAACGTACTACATGAAAGAATTAATGTACTCGACGAAGTATAAAATTTCCCTTTGAACGCCAAAAAAATCTGGTTCATTAAAAATTAAAAACTTCGCTGAATTTCCCAAGACTCAGCATTCAGAATACATTACTTCCTGGAAGCAAGCTATCGGGAATACAAAACGGTTTATTATGTACAGTACAATTCGTGTCAAAGAGTCTATTTTCGAAAAGCACTTTATCCCAAATTTCTCTCGTCTGTCTTCTGGGTACCTCATTACAAAACTACATACTGGAATTCTATTTCGGATGCTTTGAAATACAGCGCTTAGTGATTCGGTAGCAGAAATAAGTGATACAATGCTCGGTGGTGAATTGGAACGCATTAGCACATATCTGATGTTATTAGAAAAAGGGGTCAGATAATTTCTGACTACCAAAAGCCGGACTTTGTTTATACTGATTGTAATCATATTGAAATGATGGTATACGTAAATTAACACTAACAAACCATTTAGGACCTTTTTAGAACTAATAACAATAATTAAATTAATTAAATATAGACTCTACGACTCTGAAATTATCGTAACCATAATTGGATAAGGTATTTGCTGTAATGTCCCCTTTGTCCCGCCATTTATAGTGAAGATAACGATGCAAAATCATTTGCTACTATATAATACAAATGTCTTTTGTTCCCATATTTATCTCTTTACACCATTTCCCAGAAGTAAATATAATGTCCAAATCTAGTATCCTAACCGAGACTAAAGCTAGAAGTAATAAGCCTACACCCCAGCACTACATAGATTAATACAAGTAGACATGCATAACAAACGTGTTTGTTTACAGACGGAGACCTGCTACCTGTGCAAAGTAACATGATGACTAACAAGGCGTGGGATGTGCTTTCTACTATACCTGTAACAGATCCTTAAAAGAGAATATCAAATCCGATTACTCTCATATTTTATGCAAAAAGGATATTGTCGCTGTAATACCTATTATAGCTGTACATTACAAATAATACTTAATTTTTTTCATCTTGCTGCATGAAATCAGTTTCGTATCAGCTCTGGTAATCTCCTTGTAAATGAAGATCGTAATTGGAAGTAAACGCTAATGAATAAATAAGATTTCTTCATTCAAGCGCTATATTACATTACACGCGGTGTTTAGTAAGACTATGTTCAGTTGAAAATAGAGAACTATGAATGTATGTAGGTGCACAATCTCATTTCCTTCGGATATAATCTCAGGTAATCACGGACTAATCTTCCTAATTAGCTTTGCTATAATCTAACGTTACTAATCTTGATAAATTTGAACGTAAGTAGATGCTTGAAATTAGGACATTTCTAAGTAGCATGAACGTAAAACTTGATTAGATTGGAGCCATGGTTGATAGAAACCATGATTGTTTTGAAAGAATCAAAAATCATCGATTTTTATAAAGGAATCATAATATTATTGATTTATTTTAAACATTGATACCTTATATATGATATATATTGCTACGATCTTTTGCAGCATCTTGTGATGTTTCCAAAATTCGTTGTTAGGTTTAAACGTTAAACTATTTCTCATGCGCATAGGACTACGATTGTTATTTCAATTAATATTGGAGTTCCCATTAAGGCTCAGTCGATAAAGACGAACTCTGTTCTGTAGGGAATAATAGTAATAGTAATAATGAGTCCAGCCAGGGACAATTGATCGGTATCAAAAATGATACTAAATCAAAGAATATCTTTTTATATATTGTAAATTAACATAAAAACATCACACACGATATTACACAACACAACAGAGGGAATTGCAAGGATTTCATATATTACACCACCGATTTACCGGACGAAGAATGAAACGCCAGTGCAGCTAACCGAGCCCAAGTTGCTACCATAGAATCCGAAGACCCATCGCTGAGAATGCAGTATGAAAAACATCGACGTAGCATTTACATCGCTGTACAATGGATATCATATAAAAGGTTGCTGTTGTGGTGGTGGCGGAAATATATTAGATGGTTGTGGGAGTAACGAATTAGAAAAGAATTAATAAAATCTAAAAAGTCAGGAAATAAAGTTGTCAGCTGTATAAAAAGAATAGTGAAATAACAAGTTCAAAGAAAAGGGTGATTGGGAATGAAGTAGTAAGAATAGAGTAATTTGAGGAGTTGAACGAGAGGCAGCGGTATAAGAAAAAGGAACAGAGTGGAGCATAATACACACATACAGACAAAAGGGTAGTTAAAGTATTTGCCAATTTCAAGTCGCGGCAGTTATACAATCTTAAGGAAAAGATTATCATGGTGAGAAAAGTTGTCATAAATTTGTATTACTCCACAAGTAAATAATATAATTAAACTGTCTAGATATTGCCGCGAAACGTCATAAAAGAGAACGAAACTTAACAGGGAGTTTCAATATCTTTACCTACAGATATGCCTATATTTCAACAGCAGTGATACCCGAACATTTTGGGCTGCGGAACCCCAGTCAAAACGAGGAACATATGCTGCCAACACTTTTTTTATGACAGTAAGATACATTCAATACAGTAGTAGCTAATATGAAACGACTTTTAAAAACAAGTTAAAAACAAGATATTTTATTATAAAGTCAAAAGCTTAAAATTTAAAATTCTTAATGGCTCATGGGTTTTTTTTCTACTACGAAGTTTTTAGATGTTCGGATATATTGAGACAATTGCAGTCTGGTGTCAAAATTTTAATACCGTAAAGTATGGTGTACCTAAATTAACACACAAGATGTTCAAACCTTGGCATAGTGTGTATGTAACATCTGTTATATGTGTTATGGATTTGCGTCCACAACAACCGATTCCGTAGTTAATGAAACACACACGTTGCTACTAACACTTACGTTTATTGATAAATAACTAACGAACAAGCACAGAACATGTAATTTAGTTTCTAACGACGGTTTGCTGGAAATCACAAGTAATACAACGAATTGTGACGCACAAGAAAACGCATAATACGCTGCGATTACAAAATGATGACTTCTCTTATTTTAGAACTAAGGATAGATTTTATATGGCGATAATATTAGTGGGGTACAGCAAAAGGTCACCCCCGCGGACGAATGTGTAGCGGCGGTCGCTCGCTCTGGCAAGAAATCTGGCAAAATAAACTATGCAAGTAAGCAATTTGACAAAATATACTACAGAAATACTTCTTGGAAATGTAACAAAGGAACTTTAAGAGATGGAGCAATATTTAAGCGAAAAAAGGGGCCCGAGTTAAACAATAATGGGTACTCCAGAAACGTTAGCGTATTTTGACAATATGTAAAGCAGACACGAAATAATACGGTATAACTTAAAGCATCAAATAGTTGGCTTATTCTACAATAACATTTGGCTTAAGATAATAATAATAGCGATGAATGTTTTTGTAATGTCTTGGGCATAGGATGTCCCAAACACTAATACATTTGACCACACACACACACTGGTAATTGCGCAACACTGTTGGTATCTTCTATCGTGATTATAGAACGCATAATTAATTTGCTCAGTTGTGAAATCAATGATTAGAAATTAAGAGCCCTTGGTAGACATCTGATGTAGCTCCAGTCTCATCTTTACGCACGGAGTGCTGACTAGAGTCTAGGCCCCTGCAATCAATGCGGTTCCCAAACCTTAGCGACCGCAGCGGAATCGATGATGAATTTTTCAATCACTATACAGATCCGTGAAAAATTGTTTTGTTTACTTCACATACCAAAGTATTCGAAATTATTCGGTTCGCCCAACTAAATTGTTTACTATTAGGATATGATAAATTATATAGTCAACTAGACCGTTAATTAAAGACTGATTGTTTGTAGCTGTGGCGAATTTGCTAAAAATCTATTACAGTGACATTAGCGCAAAAGATGGAAATAACCTAACAGAATATTTGAGAGGTGCTCGAAGAAGTGAGAGTTAAGAGACAGAATTATATCATCTTTTAAAAGAAAATAATATCGAAGACGCTTTTCCGGATATTAAAAAAGGAATTAGAATCTTTTTTTATGCATAATGGTCACTAACTGTAGTGGAGAACGGTCCTTCTCAACATTGGGAAGGATCAATCAATCAAGGTACAATTCTTCAGCAAAAAATTGATCAGTTCGTCGCTGATGTTCATTGAAAGCGAGGTGTCGAAGAGATAGATTTTGAAGATGTCATTCGTGATTTTACCACTCAAAAGTCAAGAAAAGTACGTCTTATATCGATATAGACTTTTTTGAGTATGTTTGCATTTGTTCCTAAGTTTTCGGAAATAAATCATACCGGCGCTAATGGTCGTTCCTGTTAATATCGATTCTAAATTTCTCTCGAAAGGGCCCCATTGCCCAGGGCCCCCACTTGGCTTAAGATGGCCCTCATGGCAAATGTAGGAAATGAATATTATTATCGTGCAAGGCCTTGCCCTTAAAGTAAATGGACAGCACTTCCAACATTTATTAAATTAAAAAACAATCATGAAAAACGTTTTCAACAATGTTTATTTTGTCGTGTCTTTGTAATCGTTAGCTTTAGT
The DNA here is from genome assembly GCA_031763485.1 of Osmoderma eremita. Classification (NCBI taxonomy): domain Eukaryota; kingdom Metazoa; phylum Arthropoda; class Insecta; order Coleoptera; family Scarabaeidae; genus Osmoderma; species Osmoderma eremita. The sequence continues at coordinate 79,356 of JARFOC010000330.1, read as the reverse complement.
AAAATAAAATTTGGTAGAGGTGTATATTTTAAGGTATTCCTTAAATCTAAGGTAAAAAAAGGGGACATATAATTACAATTTTTGTTTTAAAAATTTAGATTTACTATTATGTACAATGTAATTCCAGGAAATAGTATATCTATTTATAAGGAGCCAATAGTTAGTGTGTACAATCGTACATAATCCACACAAAGTAAATTTAGATCTATACGTCTGTAATGACGTCATAATAACTAAAAATGAGGTGCGATTTGTTTTGCCTCTTAAAGTAAAATAAATAGTAATTATGATCCTAGATATAAACCTTATATCATAAGGTTTATCTGTTTGAAACCTTATCTATATAAACATAGGATTAAACACCTTATTTATATTTAAAGAAATATTTTAGTAAGGAAGAATTAAATTTGAAAATATATTTTTATTTTAAAATGGAGGTGTGTCGATACTGCAAAAATAGGGAAATAAAAATGGTTGTTTTCGGTTTAAGAATATTTTAAATTCTCGACGTCTTAAAAACATGAATAGTTTACACGGAGTAGTTCTTATCATTCATTCGCCAGGCTAGTTTGTAAACATCGGCGTTTCCTACGACTGTCGTTACTCCTACTATACGCGGTAATGAATCTTTTTTAATGCCTACACGAAATACCAAAAACTTCTGCGTGTATTGACGGGAACTGACCAAAAAAAAATTTAGTTATTTATAAAAAGCCCATGTGTGTGCATATACCACTCCTCGCATTCAAGTCTACAGTTATAAATATAAAGACCAGAATAATCGTTTCACTTCGTTCGTCGTCGCTACTAACCATTTAGTTGATTTAGTATTGGATTGGATGCATGAGGTGAAGAGTGTAGCTGGCGTATTACAATAAAATTCCTTCACGTGCAAGATGAGTGGTAAGTCAGTATTGTTAGATTATTATTAATTACAATATTAATCCCACTAATAAGTACCCTAAAACATCATTTTACCAAAATTTCGACCCCTCCCCCCCTTTCTCCATTTAACAATCTTAACCTCAAAAACTGCTTTTATTTCATTGGATTCTTTCACCACTTACCTCAAAGCCGGTATACCGTTTTTATTTTTTGTTTAATCAAACACATAACGTGAATATCCGAAAATTATTATACACGATTTATTTCCCCCACCGAAATTTATTACTTATTTATTTTTCAGGGTTTGCATGGGTAACACTCGCAACTAATGACTCGTACTCATTGGGGGCTCTGGTTTTGGCACATTCGTTGAAACAAGTCGGTACGGCACACCAACTGGTCGTCTTGGTAACCCCAGGTGTAACAAATGTTATGAGGTATTTCCCCCCACAAAAGAAATTAAACAACCCCCGATTCCCATTAAAAAAAAAAACTTAAAAACAAACATTCAAATTTACGTTTTGATATACGCAAAACATAAATTTATTTATAGACTTGTCTGAAGGTTAGACAAATAGAAAATTTGTTGGTATGTTTTGTGTTTAAAAAAATATTTAATTTATATTAAAACCAATATCTTGAAGGATATTTTTTTTATTTCTTGTTTTCCAGGAAAAATCTAGCGGTTGTGTTTGATGTTGTGGAAGAAGTGAACCTGTTCGATTCGAAAGATGAAGCCAATCTTCGTCTGCTAAAGAGGCCGGAATTAGGCGTAACATTCACCAAATTGCATTGTTGGCGGTTAACGCAGTTCGAAAAATGCGTTTTTCTAGATGCCGATGTTTTGGTATGTTCTTGCCTAATAAGGGAAAAATCAGTTCAAAAGTTCAATTAAAATCCTTTTATTTTGGAGTCATAATGGAATTTCTTTTTGTGAAGTTAATATGATAATTTTTGCAAATACGTTATCAATAAAATTTAAAAATATTCCTGTTATCGGTTTCATATATCTTGAGGTCAATGAAAATCTAAGTAAAAAAAAAATATGTGTTAAACTATATTAGAACACTTATGTATAATATACTAAATATTACACAGGTTTTTTTTTAGATTTGAAATAGTAAAAAATGAATATTATTACATGTATTGTATTGCAAAATTTATTATTATTATTATATAACGTAATCGTAACGATATCATTTGTTTTGAAGGAGTGACCGCACCAACTCTACATGTATGTACGTATTTTGCAGTTACTGATATCTGTAACGCGATAGTCTCTCGAAAAGAATTCGACATTGAATTGAATCAATTATCGGTGGTAATATTTTCTAACGTGTCGTCAAATTTCAGCCACCTTTCTCGATACCATTGCATAAAAGCCAGATCGGATTACATTGACATGATATGTTCGTAGCATAATAACGCGAAATGAAAACGACGTTTTGACATGGAAATATTTGATATTTATAACCGCTGTTAATTTTGGACGAACACCAAAAAGTTTCAATAAAACCAAAGCAAATGTTTCTTGAAGTTAACTTCAAAATCTTGGTCATCGCTTCGCGATTTATTTAAAATTTGTCCACCGTTAAATTAACATTCAACTCATCACAAACAAAAAAATAATTTTACTCGCATCTGGCGGTGTAATTCTAATATTAAAAGGAGCAAAACAAACTAAATTATCAAACATACGCACCCACTTGAACCGCTGCCAAAATCTTGCTTCAACTATCGTTACTTCAGTTGTAAACAGTAGAAATAAATAGAATTTTAACTAAATGTAACTATAAAATGTATATAGTTTCCCCCAATCGTTAAATGAGACGAACAGAATGTAATATTTTTAGGTCTTAGTGAATGCTGATGAGTTATTTGAGAGGGAGGAATTTTCAGCTGCTCCAGATGTCGGCTGGCCTGACTGTTTTAATTCCGGTGTCTTCGTATATAGGCCTTCGACGGAAACTTACAATAAATTAGTGGATTTTGCCGTACAGACAGGCAGCTTCGATGGTGAGTCCGTTAAGGGAGTTGGAACGATAGAATATTTAAGATTATTAAGACAGTAAAAGAAGGATATTTGTACATGTCTTACTGGAGAGTGTACAGCTATGGCCATATGTAGAAAGCACCCCAATGTTTTTGGATGTAAATCCACATATGCCTGTAATTGTAAACTTGATTACAACCAAAATGCGATGATAATATTTTGAAGTACTAGAAAATATATATATTTTTAGGAGGTGACCAGGGTCTCTTGAACGCCTTCTTCTCCGATTGGGCGCACAAAGATATAAGCAAACATCTTCCTTTCATATACAACATGTGCTCTACCGCCTGTTATTCGTATTTACCCGCTTTTAAATAGTAAGTACCAGCATTTCTGATACCGTTCGAGTATATAAATCTGCCCTTATAATTAACAGTTACGGAAGCAACGTTAAAATAGTCCATTTTATTGGCACATCCAAGCCTTGGCTTCAATACTTCGATACAGAAACTCGCAAAGTGCATCCGTCCTCCGATCTTCAGCATTTAGAGGATGTCCTGCAGAAGTGGTGGGACTTCTTCTGCTCGTTGATTCACCCGCAGCTAACACCAGATATGGTAAGCCAACATTTTGATTCGAACGAGGCCTCTTCATTATTTTAACTTGAATTTACAAGCTAACAAAGATTGAAAACGTATTCGAAGAGGTAACTAAATAGTAAAATACTAACAAAATCTTTGACTTTGACTAAATTTTTTGCTTCGATATTAGTAATTTTCGAACATACACATTCACCATGTAATGTTTTTGTTTTTATTTATTTTTCAAGCATCTAGATTATTGAACTGCACATTGCTACGCACAAGCTGACCTTATATATATTTTTTTCTTTTTGCATGCGTTATTTTGATTTAGGCTGCAAGCAGGCAGAATGCCGAAAGTCACTATCCACAATCCCATCACTATCCGCACCAATACACCTCGCACTTTCAAAATTCCCAAGCACATTTCGAAGACCAAAGGGATCAGTCGACAAATGACGTCTATAACGTTTGGGACCCTTGGGAAGAGTATGAAAGGAGGGAAGAAACAATTGCGTCTTCCGGTGATCATATGGAATACAAAAGTTATGAAGATGTTTCAGCTCGAGACGAATATACGAGTTCTAGTAACCATGGTGTATCAATCGTCAATAACTGTGATACTCTGCCCAATGTTAGTGATTTATATCGAGTTAATACCCGAGAAATCGTGCCAGAAATTTATAATACACCAACCGCTCATAATGTATTTGATGATAGACCATTAGAATCTTCACATACACACGAAACTCTTAAGGAAAACGTTGCCGAAAACATTTTTAGTGTCACTACTACTAATATACAGAATAAGACTGAGTGCCAAACTACAAATGATAACGCCAGTATTTCAGATAGATTAGATAATTTAAGAATTCCCGATGAACATCAGAAAATCACTTCTAGTTCCGATAATAACTCACATCCCATTCCTATGCCCCACGCACAAGTTCATAACCTAACAGAATTATCACTGCCAAATGTGCCTGAAACATCTGCAAATAATTTCGAAGACGCTTCTTGTTCGCACACCAAAGTATATGATGATGAATTAGAACAAGTAAGTATTTATATTACGTTGCTTAACTATTTAGTTATTTGCTTAAAAAGAGAATCGCTTACGTACATTTTTGCTTTATTTAGAAGTGTAGAGACAAAATTAGATACAGTGAAACCTGTGGAAAATGGCCATCGAATATTCCAGCGTTTAGTTTTTAAATTCAAGTCGAATGCTGTGTACTTTAGTCCGCAGCATTTTATTTGAGTTTGAGATCTCGTGTCGTTTGTTTAAACTGTGAATCTTAAATAATACTGTTGATTCTTAAGGATGTTTAAGCATTCTCCATTTCATTTGCAAATACTAGATAATCCATCAAAATCGGTAGAAATTTTATTGCTCCTAAAAGATTTGTATCGATTGATTTCCCATCTACATCTTGATTATGACCCACAATTGATTTTCCTGCATTTCCACCGAATCAACACAAGTTGTAACCATAGTTTTAGCTGTCCGTTTGAATATTGGTTTCACTGCATTAAAATCTTTTTTGGGCGATACATTTTTTTGATATGCTTTTAAATTTATTTGGTATTTTCATCATCATTTAGTATTGGTAGCTGCGATTTTAAAACAATATTTAATATTGCACATATATCGAATGCATTCTTTATATAAGTTCATATGCTTAAACAGTGGTGCTGCAACTCAAATAGTTACGATACTAAATTTTTATTAGAATTAATGTTTTATAGAAAATCTTGCAGATGTCTTCAAATTATTATATATATATATAATTATAAAATTGTCAATCTTTAATATTGTTTATGATTATTTGCTTATTGTTATATTTTAGTAAATATTTTCTTGAGAAATTGCTACGCTTTTAAACGTAGTTAATAGTAAATTAATATTATGGAGCTGTGCTGGTTGGGAAAACAAAGAAATTTAATGGTATATTCTGACGTTGATCGAAAACCAAACGATTGAATCAATCCCAACTGGAAAAAGTAGAGTATACCATAATTTTTTCCGATTTTTTCCCTGCTGTAAATAAATTTATGAATAACCCGTGATTCTTTTCAGAATTTAGTGTCGTTTAATTCCTTTTTTCCAAAAGCTAGCTTCCAAAAATTAATCACAACGGCAACTAAACGAAAAGTAATACTGAAGTGGACAATTTTCAGGGCGGTCTGGCTGGGGCTTTCGCGAGCTTCACTCTCGGCGTGAAGAGGAGCGCATCCCAAGACGCCCTCGAGGACCACCTTAGGAGACAGTCTTGGGAAGTGGGCAACATAGACTATATGGGTCGCGACTCCTTCGACAACATCTGGAGCAAAATCTGCGAAACTTTGAGCGCTACACGAATAGACGATGGAGGTACGGTCCAATAGCAGTGTCTGCCCAAAACAGTGCAATGCACTGAAGATCTTTCGCTATAAATAAGAAGGATTTGTTATGTATAAATGTTTATTTTTCGAGATTTATATACTTGTTAAAAATATTGCAACTATTTCATTAATTATTTAATGTTATATATGAAAAAAATTACAATCGACTCTTTTCTATGAATACAGCTGTTTCTTCTCCCGAAAATCAGCAAGTTCCAGGTTAGTTCAAGTGCTGAGCTAAACAATTTATTATATAATAAAATAAAAGGAAGCTTCTATGCTATTTATTCTAATAACTGAATGTCAATAAAATATCGATAACTTAGAGGGCTTGTAGTGATTATTACGATAACATAATCTGTACTACTAATCTATGGGTACTAAGCATATTAAACAGCTTTTTGCAGCAGCAATGTTACTGACAAGTCTACAATGTGTTCCTAGCTTATAAATACCTCGAAAGAAGGTAAGTTTTCAAAGCAACGGAATCGCCTATTCAGCTTTAATCGTAAAGTGGAATATTAATATACACTAATAGCTCTGTTAACCTCTTATGAACAGTTAAAAAAGGAAAAGCAATGCTTTTAATCTTTAGCGCATGTGTGGCAGCAAATCCAGCAATGGGAGCAAATTTAACGCAATAACAAGCCAAGTAAAGACACGTAATTTTCTCGGAAGAACCTCCACAAGCTGCCGCTGCTGAACCTCTACAACCTGCCGCTGTTGAACCTCTACAACCTGCCGCTGTTGAACCTCCAAAACCCGTGGAGGAGATAACGGCAGAAATTCCTCAAACCGAAGCCAAACAAGAAGTATTACCTACAACTTTAACAGCTAGCGTAGAATCTCCCACGGCAATAGAAGCTGCTCCAGTTGAAGAAGTTGTATCAGAATCTCAACCAGTTGAACAAGTTGCATCAGAATCTGAACCAGTTGCTCAACAGGAAGTAGTACCTCCAGACGTAGTACCACAACCAGAACCCGTTCAGGAAACTCCCGAAACGGTGGCAACGCAGGAAGCAGTTTCCCAAGTACCAGTGGAAATAGATCCTACAGCAACACGAGAATTACAACAGCCAGAAGCTCCAGAAGTTGTTGAGCAGTCCAAAGTTGAACCTCAGGCAGAGATCGCAGCTGCATCAAGAGATCAGCCGGCACCTCCTACGAACGAGTCTGAACCAGAAGTTCCTAAAGAACAACCTAAAGCCGAGCCACTACCGGAAATAACTGCTCCCCCGGGAGAGGCGAAAGTAGAACCACAACCAGAAGTAACCGCTCCTATAGAAACAGCAGAACTACAATCAAAAGTAACGGCTCCTATAGAAACAGCTGAACCACAATCAGAAGTAACCACTTCTATAGATACAGCTGAATCAAAACCAAAGGTTACAGTTCCTCAAGAAGAATTTGACGTAGAACCAGTAACAGAAACGGCAGCTCCAAAAGAAGAGCTTAAATCAGAAGTTTCATCTCCGAAGGATGAAGCGACTGTAGAACCAGTGACAGAGACAGGAGCTCCTAACGAAGAGCTTAAATCAAAACCAGAAGTTTTATCGTCTCCAATAGAAGTTAAACCGGCTGTTCCACAAACAGAAGTTGTACCTCAACAAGTAGCATCTGCACCAAAAGCCGAAGAAGTTCCACTTCCTAAAGAAGAAGCAAAAGTAGAACAGAAACCTATTCCTCCAACTGAAAATATCGTTGAAGAACCAGCACGAGAACCTGTAGCAGCAGCCAAAGAGGCAGTTGCTCCTTCAGTACCTCCTCAAAAGAAACCAACAGAAAAGAAAGTAGAACCGGCAAAAGAGGAGGCAAAACAAGTTAAACCGAAACCACCCAAACTAGACACTACAACAACAGCTAAGGCGGAAGCCAAAGTTGAAGTGGCAACTAAATCGGAATCTCCCAAATCCCCCGTAAGTCCTAAGGAAGAAGTTCTGCCTGAGGGAAGCTCGCAAACACCAAAGTCCGAAACGAAACCCAAAGAGGTAAAGAAAATAAAGAAGAAGGTGAAAAAAGTCCCCAAAGCTGAGGCGGGGGATTCATCAGATGCGAAGAAATGAAACAATAAATACACCTGGAATAATTTATTATTTTTCTTTGTTTTAGTTTTTCGTTTTTTATAATGTCATTCATTGTTTTTATTTCTTATGTAACATTTCAATTTTACTACTACTGTTATTGTTTCAAAAGAAATCTAATAACGCAAACAAATGGCCAAATATTTAAATATAAACGAAACTCAATAAATAATTTCATATGATCATCGTCTTGTCTTATTTATGTCTTCTATCAACCTCTTAACGTTTGCGTTAGGGGAGCACCAAATAGTTTTCCATAATTATATAATTTATTCAAAAATTTCAAATATTCAAAAGTAGGTGTTTCCATTTTATTTGAAAAACGGGAGAAGTTTGTCCCGGCTGTAAATACAAAGAAATGTATGTTCTTGTTTGACCTTAATAATTACATATATTTGTTCGCACCTTTTGTGCTGTGAAGTTTGTATACTGCATAAATTTTATCTACAACTAAATTTTATTCGTTTAATTTTCAAAATCCTTGCTGTGAGACGTATACAAATTGTAAATGTAATTGCCCATATTCGAAATTTATATATTTTTATATACAGTCAGAGAAGTCTGTATACACCTTGCAAATTTCCAGTATTTAAAAAAAGCAGTGGCAAGTAGGATATTCGCGTATTTATTAATTAATATTTCATTCAATAATTGCCTACAGCCTCCTTGGCATTAAAAACAAAATCTTACTGCATTTTTTTCTAACAATATTCGTTGGTTATATTGCATTTTCTTATTTTTCTTTCAACCTGATCCCAGATATGCCCAATGTGTTCTACGTCTGATGACGTCTTAATAACCCTCTATTAAGACGTCATCAGACATTCGCACATCTTTTTTTAAATTAATTTACTTTATATTATGTTTTGCATATCCCAGTTAGCAAACTCACCTGAAAAAGACGTCATTTAATGGTAATATGCTCATAATCGACGTCGTTTTCGCATCAGTCTGCTAGCTGGGACGTCCATAAAAAGTATGTTTATCAGTACGTACCTACATATATTAATCTGTTTACTTTGTTATAGAATTTAAATTTCCCATTAACTTTAATTTATTTTAGTTTATCATTGGTAACATATATTGGACTATATGTGTACAATAGATACATTCTATTTCCGAAACAGTTTCATGTTTTTTTGCTTCCAAATTTTCTACTTATTTTGATTTAAAAGTAGATGGTTTTCCATATAAGAAGTATACTGTTAGTGTCATACATTATTTTAATAAAATAAAACATATTTCATAATACGCTCAGCCTATTCACTTCCATTCTGTAAGTATTTACAAATGAAGTAATACATTTTTGAAAGCTTTGTTAATAACCTCAAAAAAATTGACAGCCATTTCGTACAATTTGTTGCAATCACGGTTGGTATAACTGAACCAAATGTTACAGACGCTGCATACGTCATTAAACAAATTTGACGTAACTACACACATTTCCGATTTTATCAATATATATTTTATATTAAGCTCATAGGTATATTTAATACATTTCGAGATTCAAACAATTATTATATTTTTCGTATTTGATTTATTTTTATCAACACGATTAATATGAATAATATTATGTATAACTGATTAGCATTCCCCCAATAACATATAAATTAATTACGTCAACTTTATAGTTTTGATTAGGTATTTTATACAATCCAATTAATTCTAATCATGTTCTTATCGATCTGAAAAACATAAAAAAAGCTGGAGAACAATGAGGGGTCTGACTATAAGTTAACAAAAACATTTACAATGATCTGAGAAGTTCTTTAACATTTTTACATTAATTTCTTTGCTGTAATAATTCCCCCTATTCCAAATGAAGTAAACCCAAATAAATAACGCTAATAACATCTCTTGAATATTTAAAACGCTTTACAGCCTACCAGTTATACTTCTAAATGCGCGCGAAGCACAAGAGTAAAGAATAACTTGCCAAGACAATACTCAAAATTGTGTCTTTTTTTCTGGTCCTGTTTACTGCTTGCGCCGTACGTACGCCGGGTTATACGCCGTATATATATATATTTTAAGTATGTGGGACTCGCTGTATAATAATTATACTGAGTTAGATAAAAGTTGAAGTGCATATAAAATTACTTGATATACGGTGTTCATAAAGTTTTAGTAAATCTTGAGAAGTGGTTATTTTAAAGGAAGTATGTAGAATTGAAGGAAATTGAGATTTTTAACTGCGGTTTCTAATACAAACGCTTTGTTAAATGGCTTAACACCTGGCACCTATAGTTTTTCGTCAAATTTCATAAAAAAATTGTTAAAAATTCATTGATAGACTTTAGAGATACTTGTTGAAACCCCATTATAACTGTAAAGATAGCAAGGACTGTGGGGTAGCACAATAAACACACTGTTCGGATTACCCCTCCCGCACAATTAATTCGGGACGACACGTGTTTCGGGAATACGTGGATTCCCATTATCAAGTCGGTTACCGAAGTTAACTTATAACTTTAAGAAAAACTGAAGACATAAGTTTCAATTATTTAATTGTATGCCACTACAAATTTGGCTTCATCAAGTTGATTAAAAATTTCATCCACCTCTTAACGTAAAAAAAAATTGTTAAGGTTAAAATCAAAATTTAGTCAAAGGTTTAATGATTTAAACCTTTGGGGGTGAAATGAAAGTAGATGGAGATTATAGGGAAGTAAGTATAAATATTTAAGTATTCAAATATAAAATGCAAAATAGGATAAGGTGGCTTAAAATAGTAAAAATAAAAAAATACCCTTACCACCTCGATGAGTGAAGAACTCCTGGATACGTAACTAAGTTGCCGAAATACGTATCCAGGAGTTCTTCACTCATCGAGGTGGTAAGGGTATTTTTTTATTTTTTAAGTTTTCAAAATTACAGAATTTGAAATACCTTTTCTTTTCTACAATATTTGAAATTGCAGTGTTTGTAAAGAGAGTATATGGCCTGTTCAGAAGTAAATCAATAAATTTGATGCGCAAAGCTAGAGTTTCTTCAGAGCACAGTGCGTCGGCATCAGAAAGCCGTATACACAATAGTAATTTAACCTAATCTCGGAAAAGAGGTTTTTGGTACACGGATGTGTAGAAATCGTCGGGTAGTGATGACCGCGTAAGTAATATTTGTGATAGTAGTTATCATCGTTAATGCGGGGCTGATTTAATATCAATGCAAAGCAATGGGGATGCCCGGTGGTGGGAATATAGTCAGTTTGTCTGGTTTAGCATTTAAAATTCGGTCGGGGGAAGTTGTAATAAATAAAATATATATAGTAACACCTAACATAGTATATATATACGTATATATATGTAATATATATATGCATGTATATATGTATATGTATTTAGTGACCTACATTGCACTACTTAGCTGGACGACAACGCAAAAAGAGGGGAAGCCATGCGCGAGTTTCGCTACTACCCCAAAATGGATTTAGACAACTCGGGGTGTGTACTACGGCGGCTATAGTGCAATCACTCCGCCAAGAAGATGTGTCACATTGAATGAATTATATATCTCCCGTTTAAATATAATAACGCCGCCGGGTGCGTCTGTACCCACGCGAATTTTAACCGGAAGCCACGAAATTGATCACCGTCACTACGGAAAATGATCGGTAGTAATATGAATCGTTGGAGTACGTCCGTGTAATAAGAAGAAGTGTTCCGCTCACCACTTTTGTGGAACCGTTTCGTTTTGGGGTTTTCTTTTTTTTATTTCATTTGGATATTAATTTTTCATTTTAATATCGCCGCGATGTTCGGGATGTTGGGTTATTCGCTTGGAATTGGGGACCAAATTCCCGGACTCATTTTCCTACTGTGGACTTCGACGCTCTTCCCGTCTGTCATCTTGGAACAAGATGAAGATATCCCGCATAACGAGTAAGATAATCTATTTACCATAACGTTCATGTAAATATTGTACGGATGAGATAAACACATCCGAAACGAAAATGATTATTTGTTATCGTTAAATTACCGAATGAGAGAAACTGAAAACTATTCTAAACGTAATCGTATTATATTAATTCGTATTAAATTCTTAAAGACAACCACCAAGCATTTCTGTATATTCCTACAATCAATTCATTTATCGTTCTGAGAATCACAAAATTATTGTCATAATTAAAAAAAAATGTTTACCCCCTTAAATATTCAATTAATTGAGCCGATATCATACAAGTACCATAAGGTAAGGCAATAAGGTAACCAATACGTAAGTATGTTATAACAGAGACACACCAAGTAACGGTATTGATCCATCGCCTTTATCAAATAATTTTACTTTGAATCATACTCAAAACTTCCCGCTTTCAAAAATAAGAATTTCATTTTTTTTATTCTCGAAACCTTGCGCACTAACCTATGTATGTACCATCTTAAGCGTACCTACATTTCATTTTCTTTCTATTAAAATAATCTCGCAGCTATTCAGAATGAGAAAATTATGGATATAAGAGGAATTGTTTGTTATTTTGATCTATTATCAATATGGTCATGGCTGATTCAAATAAAAAATAATAATTAGCCCTATCCTCCTTTGACTTGACGCAAATCTTCCATATGTTTAGAGTGAAAAATTGGGCACTGAAGTTCGGAGTTGATCTGTGGGAATATGGAAGACAGCTTACTAGGATGAACGAACTTCAAAGAGTGAGTACAATCAACAAGTTTGTACACATACCCATGTACTTAGGTCTATGCGGGGTGTCTCATTTAGAGGTCAAGAAAGCATGTACGAGGTGTGTAAATTAAGCAATGAGACTGATATTTTTAATTTTTTTTGATTTGAATGTAATTACAATTGAACGTTGTCTCTCTCAAAATAACTCCATTGGGAAGCCACACAGCGTTGGAGACGGTTCATCCATTACTCATAGCAGTGCTGGAACTCGGATATTGGAATCGCCTTTAGCTGGTCGGTTACAGACACTATTTCCAGTGTCCCAAAATGATGTCCCTTCAGATGAATTTTCAATCTTGGGAAGAGGAAAAAGTCACAAGGACTCAAGTCAGGTGAATAAGGAGGCTGAGGAGCCACAGAAATATTTTTACTAGCCAAAAACCGTTTATGGAAATTGCTGTGTGACAAGGCGCATTGTGATGATGCAGGATCCAATCGTTCTTGATGCTTGGTCTCTCACGCATGACCCTTTTTCGGAGTTTTTCGAGTACCTCTCGGTAAAATTGTCGATTAACTGTCTGGCCTTGAGGCACGAACTCTTTGTGAATGATTCCCTGGCTATCAAAGAAACAAATCAGCATGCTCTTGATCTTTGGTTTGCTCATACATGCTTTTTGGGCTTTGGAGAGCCCGAAGTGTGTCATTCCATGCTCTTGCGTTTTGTTTGCGGATCATACTCGAACACCCAACTCTCATCACCAGTAATAACACGTTCCAAAAAAAATTTATTATTTTCAATCGAAAAGTCAAGGCACCTTTCTCTCTTGATGTTCTTTTGTTGCTGCGAAAGGGTTTTGGAGCCATATTCGAGCAGATCTTTCTTAGTCCCAATTCATTGGTCAAAACTTGATGAACGGTGGTGTGAGACAGAACTGTTCCCCGATTATTCTGACCGTCAACCCACGATCTGGGCGTACATCGCGGATTTTGTCGACATTTCCATCAGTTCTTGCAGTTGAAGGCCTTCCGCTGTGTGGCTCATCTCCCATCGACTCTCTTCCTTCTCAAAATGCCTTAAACCACCGAAAAATCTGGGCTTTTGACAAGACACTGTCTCCGCAGGCCTGCTGAAATTTTGCAAAAGTTTCTATTGCACTTTGCCTAAGTCTGAAGCAAAACCTGATAGCACACCGTCGCTCGAAATTAATGTCCTTCATTTGTAGAACGGACTACGAAAACCGGGTTCACGGAAAAAACGACAACGGACAACTAAATGACTTGATAGAGTTCAAACTGAACTCGTATTACAATGTCCACTTATCGCCGCTGCATTTCCCGTGCTTCCCGCGTTGCCGTATCAAACGCTACGTTGTCAGTCTCATTATTTAATTTACACACATATATACATAGTTTCCATGCTTTCCATTTTCAAATGTGAACATTTTGTGCAAGAAAAAAGTCTGCAGCTAGCCCAAGACATTTTTTTCCTTCTCGGAATCCACCCAGAAATATTCTGTTCTGTAAATATCCGATTTTGATATAATCTAAAAAATCATTGCAATGAATCATTAAATAATGAAATATATCTACCCGATTTACAGAAGTATCACGAAGTAGATATAGATGTAGTTAGAAAAGATGGTTTAATTTTGATACGAGAAATGGCAGCAGAAATCAAAAACATGATGGACTTCAAGATGAGCGCAGTCATGGTAATACGAAACCTCTATTTTATCATCGTCAATTCTAAAGTAAATCCCTTTTTCTGCATTTAGCGTATCATGGATTCCGCTGAACAAGCTGCCCTGGCACCCCACAACGATAATGCTCAAAGTTTTAAGTATTACGACGCGAAAAGACTAAACGTATTTGACGCTAACGGTAAATTAGTTAGGGGCACCAGGGAGATGCTCCTAACGACAAATCCTCACTTCGATTATCTGCCCGTGAATACTACATTAAGTTCTCTATTAATCCCGGATCTAATCGATGAAAATGGTGAAATCTTCAATAATTTCTAGCATCAAAAGAACCTACATCAATTAATTTTGTAGATCTTGAAGTTCTGAACGCAATCCAATGGTCTGAACACTTAGATCCCATCTTTGGCAATAACTATGAAAGTGATCCAACACTCTCGTGGCAATATTTTGGGAGCTCCTCTGGATTTTTGCGGCGTTTCCCAGGTATATAAAACACTTTGGGGTGGTACTGAAATGCGGTTCTATTTCCTAAAATTTCCAACAGCCATCGCTTGGCCACCGGACCAATCCTCGTCCTCATTGGACGCCAGAAGCGTCTACGATTTCAGGAGGTCCACGTGGTACGTTTCGGCGGCCACCTCACCTAAAGATATGATCATCCTAATCGATACCTCAAGCACTATGGATTCGGAAAAAATACATATCGCTAGCGAAACAACTAACGCAATAATCGATACATTATCAAATAACGACTTCGTTAACGTACTTAAAATTGGTGCTACTACAGAAGAAACGATACATTGCTTCAAAGATATTTTAGCTCAGGTATATGATGGGATACACGCGATAGTTTAAAGCCTAAAGTTTTATTTTGTACACCCAGGCAAATAGCGATAATAAACGTTGGCTTAAAGACTCTATTAGGTCAGTAAAACCTGGTTCAAGTGCCAATTTCACTTCTGCTTTCATCAAGGCATTTGAAATCCTGCAGAAGGTACTTAGGATTTGCTATGGAAAAATTATTGGAATACCTAATCGATTTATTTCAGTATAATCGCACTGGCCAAGGTTGCCAGTGTAACCAGTTAATCATGCTCATAACCAGCGGTCCCTTTTCCTCATACCAGAAAGTCGTACAAAAGTATAACTGGCCTCATAAACCCGTTAGGATCTTCACATATCTGGTAGGAAGCGATTCGAACGGTGTCAATGAATTACATAAGATCGCCTGCGAAAATAAAGGTTTTTTTTCTAATTTCTGAAGAGGAGATTCCTTTTATATCATCCATTATTTTAGGTTACTACACCAGAGTCGCTACAGCAAAAGAAGCGAAGGAAAATACTTTGCATTACACCAAAGTTTTATCACGACCCATGGTGATGTACCAGAATGATCATCCCATACAGTGGACTCCGGTGTTCCTCGGGAGAAAAGTATGGTTGGTACAAGTCAAAATAACCATTTAAATACCAATTTTTACAGGCTGAAAGTTTTTCGAACAACAACAATAATCCGGGACAGCTAATGACTTCGGTCGTCACTCCGGTATTTGATCGCAGAAATCACTCTGTATATATTTCTTTTTATTTAAAATTATCCACAGCTTATCTCTATTGATTTTGCAGATTCGGGCCGCTAACATCTTAGGAGTTGTTGGTACAGATGTTTCCATAGAGGAGATTAAGAAGTTGATACCGCCGTATAAGGTAAATCTTGAATTATCCCATTGATTATGATTTAAAGGTATTTCTTTTTAAATATCAGTTGGGTGTTAATGGCTATTCCTATATAGTAAATAACAACGGGCACGTGTTGTATCATCCGAATTTGAAGCCAGTGGTAAGAAGCGTTTACGTCAATTAACTTCTGTTCAAATTTTTGTCTTTAAAATTTCAGTATAGTAACAAAGGGTATGAGGAAACACTAGAGCCGACGTACATATCAATTGATTTATCAGAATTAGAGCTTATAGATAGCGAAAATGGACCGAGAGAAAACCACTCTGCCCTTCTCGATGTAATAATGATTGATAATATTTTAAATAGCTTATTTTGTCACACTTGTCTTTTGCAGTTAAGACACGACATGATTGATCAGAAAGAAGGTGAAACAGAACTCAACGTCATGATGCATTACGATAATATGGTAATGTCACTCGTATGTGCTTAGTGTGCTGCCGGGAAATTCTTAAAACTTTTGTATTTTAGAAACGGGTCACCACGCGTCGACATAAATATTTCTACAACCCCATAGAGGGTACCCCGTTTTCTTTGGGGTTAGCAATGCCTGATGGTTATGGTTTGTACGAGTTAGTGGCAGAGCAAGAGATCAAACACAGTCAGAAGAACGGTAAATATATTATATTATACTTCCATGTATTTTTACTACTTTAATCAAATCAATTCTTTCTTTAAGTGGAAGACTATTTCAAAGGAAATAACTGGCGAGTACATCCAAATTGGTATGCTTTACCACTTTACCATATTCCACCAAAGTTGTTTCTTCATCACGACAATTTCCAGGGTGTACTGCGAGTATACGAGCCGATCTTTGGAGGAGCAATCATTTCGCACGGCTGAAGAGAGGGTCCTCCATTTCCTGTCGAGGAGTCGAAGACCTGGATGGAAGTGGATGTCGTTGAGGCCGAGATCACCGCTCCAACACCATCCGATCAATAAACAAGATAAGGATGCTTACTATTGTAAGTTATCTTTATAACATCGCTTTGGGAAAGGGCTGCGAAGGAGAGTACCAATTTGCGTTTTATTTAGGTGACAAGACGCTGTTGCAATCCTTAGTTTTGGACGCTATGGTAACTGAAGAACTGGATCGACACGCCTCAAGACCAAGTCACGCCGAAGACAACCAGTAAGTCCGATAAAATTACTGCAGCACAGAATTGCATGCGAACGTACAATTAAACAATAATTACATATATTACATATCACAATAATGATTATTGCACAAGCATTTGCATTGAATAATTTATTAATTTATGTATCTCTGCACATTAGCCCAATTGCAACTCTTTTGGTTTTATTGCAAAGGTAAAGTAACGAGTGCTTAGATATATTGATAATGTATATCTAAATGTTTTTGGATTTCAAGATTTCAGAAATAGTGTAATGAATTATACAATGTTACATTATTTCTGAATCTCATCGCACTCTTATTATTATATTATTATATGATTATTTCTATGTCTATTTTTAATTATTATTTTAGTAAAATTTGGCAACGATTTTCAAAATAGAAAATCATATACACCATATCATAACACTGAAGCAATATCTCAAAAACAATGAAAAATTGGTGTGTTGGTTTTCGATAAATCATCATTGAATAAATTCATTACGAAAATTTTCTCCTGATATATACTGGCCGCCATAAATACATGAACACCCAGTAAAGGCTGATATTTTTTTATGGAACCTTACTCAATGTACTCAAGGTTTGGGGGGATATCTACAATGGAACTAGTAGTACTTCAAGAAACATGACATGCGATTCGTTACTTTGTAACGGTACTCTTACAATAAACTTAATTTTGAAAATGGTTTGTCTAACATGAGTAGTCTATTTATACTTCTCAAGTCCTGCAGTTCTAGTAAAAGTAATTACAAATGTAATGTACCATATGATAAATGTGATAAGAAGTTTATTACATAAGAAGGGCAAAAACAACAACAAATTTAAACAACAATGGATAAGATATAGATTTGGGGCCCCTTTTGACTGTTAATATGAATATTAATAAAAGAAAAAAACGTAATGGAATAATGAGTAATGTAGGAGTTTGTGGAGTTAGCTCTCCGGATTCCTATTTTCTAATTCGCCGCGGCTACCACATTCGACGGGGAGTTTTAGTTTAATACAGCCAACCTGCCTTTATCGCTTCCTGGTCTTCGCTCTCTTTATTGGTCCGACTCCCGAACAGATATCTCTGGATTAATGACTTATTACGGGGTT
>JARFOC010000330.1:17460-31031 GCA_031763485.1 Osmoderma eremita | reverse complement strand
TCATAAAAAGATTAGCAATGAATGGAGACAAAGGATTCCCCATTGCCGTACCTTCCACCTGCTCATAAAATTTACCGTCTATTATAAACTGGTTCTGTGTCATGCATAATTTGGTTAACCTTTTGTACTCCGCGATTTTGACTTCATCTATTTCATTGTATTTTGAAAATTCCACCCGATATTCTAACGTGTCTGGTATTGGTGTGCTGGGAAAAAGTGAACAAACGTCAAACGATACTAAAATTTCCCCTTTGTTTAGCTGGATGTCTTCAATCTTATTAACGAACTCCAATGAGTTTTCAACTTCTAAGCTTTTAACTTTATAGGGCAATTTTTTGTATTCGTTCACTAGCCATTTGGACAATTTATACGTCGGTGAGTCAATTCCTGCAACAATTGGCCTCATTGAATCACCCGGCCTGTGTATTTTCGGAAGACAGTACATTTTTGTTACAATGGGGCTAGAGGCCGTAATTTAAAATTTAGTGCTCACGTTTATTAATTTAGGACAGGTTTTTATCGCGTCCTTCGTATTTCTTACCATTGACGGCAACGGATTCTTTGTCAGCTCTCTATACGGCCCTGCAGCTAGCATTTTGTTAACCCTATTGTAATATACCGGTTTGTCCAAAGTAACTATTTTGTTTCCTTTATCCGCCTTAAGATAAAAGCAATTTTTATTTCTTAGGCCTTTAATAATTTTGAAATCATCCTTCTTTTTGTCGTGTTTATCTGCATTTACCAAGTTTTTGGAGATTTTAATTTTGCACGCGTTCCTAATATAATCTTTTGTTGTGGTATCGAGGTATTTGATAATAGTTTCTATGGAGGCTATTACCTCTTCGAGCGGTACTTTACTATCCTGAATACTATGCTTTAAACCTTTATTCAGAAGATTGATTTCTTGTTTATTAAAAGTCTCTGATGATTTGTTACAAATAATCGGAATAATCTTTATTTTTAATCTTCTAATGTTTAGAACGGAATATTACCTATCATTATTTATCGTATTATACTATGAGCTGAGCGGGAAAATGTACGCATACAGGACTAAGAACTTTAGTAGTTTTATTTTGAAGGGCATCTATACATTGGGAAGGGGGAGGGGGCAAGGAATTAAATCGTTTTGGTAACGTAAGTCGTAAGATTAAGTTAGCGCTAGCTGAAATTTTATTTCTAAAGCGAAGCAAAAAGAATAAGGTTTTTCCAAAATTCTTAAAAGTTGAAATTTCGAACAATTGTAAAAAGCCCGCGAATGTTGTTAAGTGCGCCAAAAAGAACTGGCTACAGAATGAAATAAGAAGTACCCTACGCAGTAAATTAGCACTAGAATTATACACTTTACATTTAAAAATAACAAAAAACTTAGATGAAAACAAATTTCAAAGTTGGTGTGATTTCCAGAGGCGTACACTAGAAAGATGTGAAAAAATGCCAAATTAAAAATGATAAATGTTAACAAGAAATTTCGGCAGTTATGTCCTAAACGATCAAACAAAGCACCTGAAAAGAAAAACACAACATTCATTTGTAACCTTCCATTTCAAACCCTTAATTATAAAGAAAGAAAGCTTCTCAATAAAGGGCTAAAGCAAGCTATTATAGATTCAAAAATTATACTTCTGAAATTGTACTTCTAGCAGCAGGTCGCCTTTACTCGTTTTCTTTATCTTTTTACATTTACTCCAACTTGTTCTATATTCACGTTCGTTTTTACACATTTAAGCAGCTCGGCATAAGTTTTTCCTTCGGCTTTTACTATAATCTTTTCGAGTTTTATTCTTTGTCGATTTCTACCTTTTCAAGTATCAGCTTTCTTCCTTCCTTTTCTTCTTATTGTAATTTTGCAGCCAGAGTTATGAAAGATATATTCTACACACTTTCTGAGATAGTCCGCATTATATGGACCTGCTAATACAACCTCCATATTTTCTATGTCTAATTTTGCAGTATCGCTTTCCAGTTTTTGACAAATATTAAATATATCCTCAACATCCTCAAAACCGCCGTCATCTATTTTGACAGGCAATGCAAACAAGTTGGTTGTATATTGACTACATTGTTTTTCCCTCCTGCTGCTCACTATCTCCACTTGAGTTCTAATGTATTCTAGTTGGCCCTCCGTTAGCCTCTCTTCGATAAGGGCTCTTACTGCAGGTATGTCGCGCACATCCGCTCCTATTACTTTGTCTTCCGGTTTAATTCTGGGATTCACTAGTATAGCTAAGTTTTCACTTCTCTCTCCTTTGAGTGTTCTGGTGATTTGCGTTTTTGTCACCTAATAACTTTCCCCTGGCCATTCCATATCAATTACTTTCGCTAGAGCGTTGAAATCATTTTTTGTATTTAACGCTGTGTTTATATCTGCTTTGCTTTTCTTCTCTGCTTCCTCCTTTTCTATTTGAATGTCCATGTTTTCCACTTGCATTGCAGTAGATTGTGTTTCCTTCACAACAATTAGATCCATTAGTTCGGCCATCGTCTTCATAACCTTTGCCATTATCTCCCTAAATTCACCCATTTCATCTTCAGACTCTGTTTCTCTGCCACACTTCGATTTATCGCCGAATTACCATGATTTTGTTCTGGTCGCCCTTTCAGTCACACGTACAATCGCTGCCGCAGGCTTCCTGCTTAAGGAGAACGATCTTAGTAGATTTGGTGTCCTAACTCTAGGATCATCACGCTCCTTTCATTCATACGTTGTTCTTTCAGTTCCACTTCCTTCATCCTTGTACTTTTCGTCATCATGTATATCCTTTACTAGTGTTTGTTTGTTAGTTCCTTTTTCCATATTTGTTCCCACCAGTCGCGTGGGAAATAATCTGTACACCAAGGCAGAGCCCCGCAATACCCTGGTAAGGCTTCATACTTCGGAGGATCACCCAGTACTCCGAAGCCTCCGTTATTCACCTCCTATCATGTTGCCATTCACTCCTCGGCACGGTACGCTTAACACCTTGAGTTCCGAAATTTATTGGGTTTTCTCCCATAGAGAGGAAAAAGGAAAGATCCCTAGCCCTCGATACCTAATAGCGTCGGGATCTGAAAGAAAAAGAGGTAGCCAAGAATGGCTGATGTGAACGCGCGCGTGAGTTAAGACACCAGTTATTACCAAACAACTTTCTGCACCTGCTCATGGTGATTTTGGCCTTGTTCGTTGTTTTCTTGATATATGGATTCCATGTGAGTCTTTGCTAGAACCATACTCCAGGGTGTTTCGCTTCTTTGGCGTATGGAACTTCCTCCCAACACTAGCGGAAGTACTGTTCCTTTTGTCAAGGTGATAATCTCTGTTTTCTGAGTATTGACCGATAATTGCTCTTGTTTGTACCAGTTGTGTACTGTGTTTAGGGCTGTTTGCATTCGTTCTACTAGAACCTTTTGAAAACGAAAGGGACGTTGTCCATTGCCGAAGTTCCGGGGTGATGCCTATTGTCACATACCCTCAATTAATGAGTTTACGGTGGCATTATTAAATGCTCCTTCAATCCCAGGAAATTAGTATATATCCCCAGGCAATGTAAGCCCTTAAGATTCTTGTAAGGTGTGGTAACAATACCTCCATCTCCGTTTGCTGTAGAACGGGAAAAATGCCATCGGTTCCGATAGATTTGAACGGTGCGAATATAAAGCAAGATAGTCGATAGAAAGAGATACCTAACCCGTCTTCTGACGTAGTGCCTCTCATTTGGTTTTTAATAATTTTTGATCTAGAAAATGACCGTTCTGTAGAGGCTACTGCAAGGGGCAGAGATAGGAGCAACATTATCGCACTCAATACATCAGGAAAATTAGATGGAAAAGTGTAATTTTGAACCAGAAAATTTCTAAATTCCAAAATATTTTTGTACTTTTGAATATCAGTCTTTAGTGGAAATAAAGATAAAAATTGAATCATATGAGTTGTTGAAATATGTTTGTTTTAAATGAATTGAAAGCTAACTATGTTTCTTCTTTAAATTAATGCTTCACATATGAAAATTTAGAAAAAAAACTATAATTCTTTTAATATTACCGGTTGAGAGGAATTTGGTTTCTAAGCAAATTTTTACGGTCAGCTTTCATTTATGTACACCTAGTTAATCCCCTACTGCGGACACTTTCAAATCAATAACATCATCTATTACACCTGTTACTATACTTACGTTCTAACGACCAAATTTCATTTTAGGAGCAAGACGCAAGGATCCTCTTCGGATATAGGTGCTAAATATGAACTTGGAGTTGCCACATACATTGCGGTCACACTGTCCAAAGATCCTAATGTAGACGATTTCAATATCTTTATGAATTGGGCTGACGCACATCCGTTCGATGATGTGGTAGTTAGGGTGCGTTATAAGGGTGAAGCTAGTTCTCGTATGCACGCGATACAAGTGAAACATAGGCATAGAAACCAGGAACTTGATCTAAGAGTTTATCGGGGAGGCTATGAAAAGATATTCAAGAGCCCTGGTCAACTCTCGGCGGGAGATGTTCCTTTCGAAAATATTAGATTCTGTTACTTTTGTAACAAGAAGATAAAGTGTAGAGATTATGAATTGCAAATGAGAAACCAAACAACCAAATTCATCCTACCTTTCAAGAATTGTCAGAAGTTATCCAGCAATTCCAATGTGGCACAAAATGGTGATAATTTTTTAGAAGACTTTGATTTGTATTTGGACCAGCCAGATAATAACCAGATTAAGAGGGACATAAGAGCCACGTGCAAAATAACCGACGCAACAGAAATTATTAAGTACGTCGAGGAATATTTTCAAATAAGTACTTTAGCAAAACAAGGATTACGCAAACGTGTATTCGAGGCCGAGCTATTAAAAATACGTTTAGCTAATTATATAGTACCATTGACAATATCGATTGAAATTCAAGAACAACACGCTCGTATTTGGAGTGATCTAACGTTACGATATGATATTACTGTCGTGAAGAAGGAGCTCAACATCGAGCACAGTTTGTTTGGGTGTATAGCCCAAAGAATTAATGATGTACTCGATGGCAGAATTAGATGGAATCAGTGCATAAAAACTGATGATGGGCAATTGGATGTTAGTGCAATTGAAACATTTAAAAAATATTTTAACGTCGATAAATCTAGGAGCAGACATTGGATTAAAGCACCAACCACACTTAAAGATCTAATTATTGAGCTGTGGATATGCGGAGACGTCCCTCTGATTGTGCAACTCGATGGAAAATTTCCCATTCCGCAAAAAAACTATCAGTTTAAAGGAGTAGTGATAATTAGCGATTTAGAAATACCTCATATTGTTTGTGTTGATAGCCAGTTGAAGCTATTCACAAATATAGCTAATATCGACGTCCCCGAATTAAGAAAGGAACTCCTCGACACGATTTTGATATCTGTGCAAGGTCGACAGCCAGTTCCACTTTACAGTATTTTAGGAACCGATGAGAGTCTCATGGAGGCCTTTACTTGTTCCCATATACTCCACTTGATGAAATGTCGAAAATTGTATCTCAAAGAGGAGTGCTTAGACGGTAATCAGTTTATGATTTTCATAATAAGCGATTGCACATCATCCTGTGAATACAATTTGGATAGCATTCGTGCAATTGGTAATAACATCAAAATAAAATGCAGATCTACCGAAGTTGACAAATACTTCGAAGCGATTGATAACAATTTTAAGTTTAAAGGATACACAGTTTATCACCTGCAGTTATGCCATGACAACCTGGAGTTAATGCGCGGCAATAAATCTAACCTAAGACATTCTTTTGTTGATGAATCTGGTGAAGGTGTTTGTGGCCTCACAGATGAACCCGTGCCAATTATTGGGCAATCACTGGCTGCAGTAGAACAGAATTACATACCCAGATTTATACGCAAAGCGGTAATCGATGAATCATTTTTTGATTCGCAAAAGAACGGAATCTGTCTACTCTCTGGGAAAGTAAAGTCAGCTACGTCAATTTCTAAGCACAATATTATTGAAATGCACGATATAGTTAACAAGAAAATTACATTAGCACAGGACGAGATCTCTTTTATTCGTCTAAGGTATGAAGATGAAAATAAATGTTGGGAGGAGCTCTCCCTTCTCAGTAGACCATTACTTCGCTGCCATATAAGGTATGGAGAAATACAACTTCTAAAATATAGAAATTGTAAAGGCCTGAGTGCTCACATTTCCTACAGCAATCATAAATTTTTAGAAAACAATATTTTCAATGAAATCAGAAATAAGGTCGTGGTAATAACTGGAGAACCGGGCATGGGAAAAACGTGTTTTTTACGGTCCATGTTTGAAGCTTTCAGCTCCCAAAATTATCTCTTATTTTGTAATCTGGCTGAATATAGTCGATGCCTAAAGCGGCGCGATAAGGAACTATTCGGTAGTCCACTGAATTTTATATTAGAGAAGATCAAACTACCGCAAAATAAGCGATATCAAAAGTTTGTAAACAGCTTATGTAAGCATACAGAAAAGTTGGTGTTGTTTCTGGATTCTTTTGACGAAGTAATACCCACTTGCGAAAGAGAAGTGCTGGATTTCCTAGGGATTCTAATAAACACAAACATAAAAATTATTATCGCTTCTAGAACAATTGCCTGTCATTTGCTGATCGATAACTTCGAGGTACAGCTTTTCAAGATTGATGCCTTGGGTATTGATCACCGTTTAGATTATGTGGAACATTGGCAGTTTAGTGTTGAAGAACTAAAAAATATTCCATGTGAGCTTTTAAAAAATCCTCTGCATCTGAACTTTTTGAAAATGATACGTGCCACTCAAACGCCACTTACGAATATTGATAGATTTTCTTTATACGAGAAGGTGGTAGATATAAAAGTTGAGCAATATTTTGCCGAAAGACAAAAACATCCTCCCGATCAATATGAAAAAGAGGATATACTAGTATCGCATGAAAAATTGGCATTAATAAAAATATTTGGCATAGAACAGATGAAGAAAATACTAGATTTCGAAGGCAAATTTTGGCCGTCTAACAAGTTAATGCTAGGGATTATCGCAGACGTTGATAACGAGGGCTATCCAGTGTTTGTACACGAGACATTTGCCGAGTACCTAATCGCAAAATGGATCATTAAAAACAAACGTAAGGATTCCGCCAAGAAAATCTACGAGCAAATGCTAAATCAAAAGAAAATTTATATTTTGGAAATACTCAGCGAAAGCTTGAGGATTCACCAGGCCATTTTGGAGGAAGACACGGTGCAAGTAGAAATATGCAGTGAAAGTCGAGGCAACCTGATGGAGACGGATCAACTCGGTAGAACCGCACTTCATGTGGTTATATGCCACATGCGTGCGACATGCGTGAGGTACACGTTATACAGGATATTAGAAATTATTGTTAGAGCAATGCGCAGACATACGTCTGATTTCGATAAACCTGACGACATTATGCAATGGAGTTGGTTTCATTACGTTGATTTCGAAGAAGATTTCTATAAAATGACTTGTCGTTCTCAATTGATAGTTTCTTTGGAAATATACTTGAATGCTAAGAAACGCAGTATCGAGCACTCACAATTGGGCGAAGATTCCATACTTTCGCGTTACTCTGACCAACTATTTCAACTAGCCTATAACGATTTCTCGCTTCCAATCATACGCGATTTAATTTTTATGGAATATCGCTCAAGTCGGGAGTTTCGAAATGATTTAGCAGAATTTCAAGTATCGGATACCGTCTCTCTAGATTCCAAGTTAAATGGTGATCTAACATATCTGCACCTGGGGTGCATTTACAATAATATCCAGATAGTGGAGATGCTTGTCCAATCAAAGTTTGATTTGAATTTCCACGACAAATTTAACTATGCTCCGATACATTACTGTGTTATAAATGAGCCTACAGAGGCAGGCAATACTTTGGCTATAATTGAACTGCTACTAGAAAATGGAGCGGATGTGAATATTCAAGGACACCACAATTGTACACCTCTTTATATTTCCGTTGCTACGAAACAAAATCGGAACATTATTCAGCGATTGCTAGAAAGCGGTGCTTTTGTTAACCTTCCAAATACATATGACGGTGACAGCCCACTTCATGCGGCTGCTAGCGGGAATAATGTAGGTACTGTAAAACTGTTGATTGACTACGGAGCCGAGGTAAATGCTCGAAACAAGAGGGGCTCGGAACCGCTCTTTCCAGCTGTTGAGGTGGCTAACATGGAGATGGTGCAATTATTATTACATCACGGGGCAAACGTTAACGTTGTGGATAGATTTGAAAAAACGTGTTTGCACGTGGCAGTCCAAATGGGCAATTTGGATATTACAAGACTGTTAATCGACAAAGGAGCGGACATAAGCGAAGAAAACAAAAGAAACGCCAAACTTATTTCCAGTGCTATTAGAGCGGGATATATGGATATATTCGAATTGTTAGTACAAAGAGGACCTTCTTTAAACTACGTGTATGACTATTATGATCCTCTTAACGATGCAGTTAACGCGGGACGTCCAAATATCGTCAAAATGATATTGGAAACTGGTGTTAGGGACCGAGACGCTATTGTTGGTGCATTTTGTATTGCTGTTAGAGTAGCTTATCAGCCTATCATTAAATTAATATTAAAGAACAAAGCAGATATGGACTCTGATCGTCCAGGTGACGAGAACGTTGGCGTTGTAGCTGAAGGGCCGAAAATTAATTTCGCCAAGATAGTGTTGGAACATGATGCGAAAGGGAAGTGTAATGATTCTGATGCTCCAAGTCTTGAGATCGTGAAAATATTGTTATCAGAAAGCCCGTATCAAGACGCATTCGGTTTTACGCTCCTGCTTTGTGCTGCTCGGGTTGAAGATGTTAGCACTGTAAGGATGTTATTGGAAAATGGTGTAAATATGGAGGATACGGAATTGGAAGGACCTCTCTTTAAAGCTGTTGCTGCAGGATCTATGAAAATTGTGAAATTATTACTGGAACATGGAGCAGACGTTAATTTTCGAAATGAAAATATTATACTTTGCGAGGCTATCGAGACAGGAAGATTGGACATCATTAAATCATTACTAGAGCACGGAGCAGATGTAAACCTTATAGGTGCAGATGTACCTCTTAGTGTTGCAGTTGAGACTGAAAACCTCGACGTTATCAAATTGTTGATAGAGAATGGCGCAGACATTAATCCTACGAACGACATACTCGGAACTTGTCCACTCGCTTCCGCTGTTCAGGTCGAAAACCTCAGTATCCTCAAGTTTTTACTGGAAAGTGGCGCAGACACAAATATGGAAAACATAAACAGCGGAGGACCACTATACTCTGCTATTGTTAATGGAAACATAAATGTGATAAAACTTTTATTGGAATATAATGCAGATGTAAATCATCATGACGTTCAACCGCTGTATCAAGCTGCTGAATTTGGACATTTAGATATCGTTGAATTACTATTAGAATATGGCGCGGAGGTCAATGGTGAAGGTGTAGACTTGGTATCACCTCTTATTGCTGCCGCTCAAAATGAACATTTTGATATAGTCCAGTTGCTGTTACAAAACGGAGCTGATGTAAATTGGCAATATGAAAGTGGTGAAGCAGCTTTGGACATCGCTATCGCTGCGGAGAGCTTTGACATAGTAAATTTATTAATAGAATATGGGGCCGATGTTAATCTCCTAGATGTTGATGGACGAGGACCTCTATATAGGGCTGTTCAAATTGGAAACGTCGATATAATTAAATTGTTATTAGGCAATGGTGCTCACGTGAATCCTCAGCACCCAAATGAATCCCCAGCAATTTGCGGAGCTGCCGAAGCAGGCCACATTGGCATTATTAAACTATTATTAAAATATGGGGCCAATGTTAATCTCACAGATGCATCCGGATATGGTGCTCTCCATTTGGCCGCCTCGGAAGGATATCTGAATATCGTGAAGTTGTTGTTACAGGCAGGTGCTGACGTGAATTGCCAAAGTAGCGGGAAAAATAGTTGTCTCTATCTTGCCGTTAGCTGCGGCAATACTGCAATCGTAAAGACATTACTAAGACATGGAGCCGATGTCAGCTACGTTAATGAAACGAGTTCTCTACATGCAGCCGCTGAAAATGAACACCTAGGCATCATTGGACTGTTACTAAATCACGGGGTCGACATAAACATTCGAGATCCTGATGACGAAACAGCTCTTCACGTTTCTGTTAAAGCAGAAAATAGGGAAGCGGTAAAAGTGTTGGTAAAACGAGGAGCGGATGTGAATCTTGGCGATAATAACGGTTGTACACCTCTACACTTTGCCGTAAGAGCTGAAAATATCTATCTGGTTAAGCTCCTGTTAAAGAACGGCGCAAATTTTAGTGCAACAGACAACGAAGGTGTTAGGCCAATTGAGGCGGCCATCGAAATGGGAAACGTAAAAATTATAAACTTATTGAAACATGTAGAAACTGGTTAGGGTATGATATTTTTAATCCAAATGTTAACGCTAAATATAGAGTTGGCGCACAAAAAAATGTGACCAGCTAAAATTACTGCCAAGTGACAATTTAATAGACGTGTTATGCCTGACAGAAACATCGCTAACGAAAAATACGGTACACAACACTGGCCAACACACATTTTGTTGCCTCAGATTTTTAAGTGTAATTAAGCAATTTTGGGGTGCCTAATCTAAGAGTGCCGTCAGATTTGTTCTATCAGATCTAGTTTTCGAAATTCACTCTTTCTGTCCGATTGAGGAAAAAATCGCCAAAATTACATATAATGTTTTGACATGTATATATCTTTTTAAATATTACTATTTGATAACTGTTAACTGAAACAAAAAAAAATGGGTAGGAGGTATTTATTTAACAGAAGAAAATACATGAACAACTTTCAATCATCAGTTAAAAATTTCCTATTATAAGATTCCTTTGTGTGAGGTTTACCGGAACAGTCTCGCTGAAGATTCTAGCAGTAATCGGCTATCATATGGGTATCCCTTCTACCTTGGAACCTTTCTTCCATAATGCTGATGTCTTGGTGAAAACTCTCCCCCTGTTCCTCATTAACATCACCTAAGTTTTCTAGAAAACGATCTAAGTGGCTGTGAGGGTATTGAATCTTGATCAGAGCGTATGAAAGTTAAAAAGCATCTGTTCTACTAATTCGACGTAATTTGCTGCTTTGTGATGTCCAAGAAAATTTTTAACCACTTCAACAAAAGAGCACCACCTGCGTGAGGCATTAGACTCACGCTCGTTCATTGATTCCGTGAACTGCGGGTTATTGAGAAGTTGCGTTATCTGAGGACCATTAAAAATTCCAACCTTCAAATTTTCTGTGCTAAGCCTTGAAAATTTTTGTTTCAAATTCTCAAAACACGGTCCATCTCGAGGTAACACCTTAACAAATTGCTTCATAAGTCCCAGCTTGATATGTAGTGGTGGAAAGATAATTTTGTTTCTGTCAGCCAACGGTACGTTAGAACGATGTGTTCTCCTTGAACTAAAACATTTCTTAAAGGCCCAAAGGTATAAAAAAAACAAGGATATCTTGTATAACCACTTTGTTGCCCGAGGAAAAAGTTTACCATTTTTAGATCGACACCCACTGATGCTCTTCATACTTGATATGCTTCAGGGCCAATGAAATTGTCTCGTATTCCTCATTCATAGTGGAATCTCCAATAGGTATAGAACCATGATTATTGCCATTGCGTAAAAGTACACATTTTAAACTTCCAGATGAACTGTCTATAAAAAGACGCCATTCACTTGGCGTGTATTCAATTAACCCCATTTTCTTCAAGAGACCTCTTATGTCATTACAAAACACTAAGTTGTTTTCTTTAGAGAAATACGGTAGCACATCTTTCTCTCTGGTACCATAAAATGTAATATTACCACCTGGACACAGTAAGTTCTTTTCCTTTAATCTGGAAGCAAGCCATTCGAACGACTCCTTTGAGAGGTTCAGATCTTTACCAAGGTCATTAAGCTCTTCTTGACTGAAGCGTTGAGAACTCGCTGAAGGTCCTTCATAATCAGGATCACCTTCACTTCTCTGGAACTGCACTTCGTCAAACGATGTATCTGAGTCATCCTTCGGAAGCATGGGTAAGTTACTCAACGTTGGAATAGGTATTTCTTCAGAATGAGGAAGAAGTCTCCATGCTGACTCCATGTTAGGGTATGCCCATCTGTGCCGGTTATGGCGACTAAAGCCTTTGATGTTGATAGAACAAAAACAGCAGCCATCATGATGGTTTTCTGGTTCCCTCCATACCATAGGTAAATTTTAAGCGCTTTCTTTTTCCGTTTGTCCAATGTTGCAAATGTTCTACGCATGTTTTGCATACAAAATATGGTGCCCAAGATTTATCCTGGTCTCCTAACAGGACGCCAAAATTCGTCAAATATGCCCTTGTTACAAAGGGAGATATCGGTTTTCTACTTTCCTTAAAGGTGTATTCCCCACAAATGTAACAAAAACATCTGGATGGTTCACACAATTCCGTCTGCTTGTAGAAGCCATTGTTGTCATTCAAATTTTTAATATTCATGCAATAATTGAAAGCAAATACTTAGTACACAGCGGTACAGTTATCACACGAAAGCACAATGCTAAACTGAACTGCGAGATGCAGACAGAGATACGGGGAACTCTATGTTAGAGGTAAATGAAGTAGTGGGGATGAATGTCGGGTTGCTTTAGACAGGTAGATTTTTCCAGTAATGGGGAATACTGAGAATTATAATTATGTTATAATTATAATTTCAGGCAAAAACAAACAGTTTAAGTCTCCTAAATATTTAGTTAATTATTTTGATTTTGCTATTTATCCGTATGAGTAATAAATTTCACCGTGTGTATCTCAAAAACTAGAGCTGCTAGGAAGAAATGCCAGTTATATTTGGAACTATTTGGGAAATACCCTAAATCAGTTCGTATTTTACAGGCACCACGACAAAAAATTATTTTGTTGGGCGGTGTAATTGAAGGATATAAAATGTTCGGATGCTACGATAGAGTAGCTCAAAGTGAAGGAGCTGTACTGACATTAGCTCTGGATCAATATAGAACGAACTCCATATCAGAAATCGAAATCGTTGCCAAATCCAAATCATATTTGTTACGCCCACATATTTTGTAATATACCAATGTTACGCGCATGCATATTGCAATATAGTTATAATAAGCTGTACGATAAACTGTACCATTCTAATAAATGTATATTTTACCATAGTAAAAGTGAAGTACTGTGTTACATTTCATACATCCTACATACGAATACTACAGTAAAAGTGTTACACCCTACGTGCAAACACAACAATATTCTATATGATCTGCGGCTAGTTCTACTAGCTGCAAGTATAATACAAAATCCGCACTACTTACAGTAACCGCCAAAACTTTAACAATAGTCACAAATAAATCTACATATAGGACGGTATACATAGTGGAGGATTTTAATACTAATTTTGTAGAGGAAACGAAACATAAAATAACGCTTAATGAAAACTGCCTTACATTTAACTTTGTAATGGAACGGTAAGATTCAAAATATTTTTTATTTAAACAGAAAGTAAGGTTCGTGCAGTTTTGGGAAAGTTTAAGTTGAGGGTATTTAGAT
>JARFOC010000330.1:0-11352 GCA_031763485.1 Osmoderma eremita | reverse complement strand
TATGTCGCGAGATACTTCAAAGTCATTTTAATAGTCGTAATTACGTTCCCAGATACCTATTGTGCTAGTTGGGTTGTGTGTTTGTGTTAGTTCCAAATAGTTACGTGATTTACGGTTAAAATGATTTTACGTTCTATATTACAGTTTCCTAATTTTATTTTCGTCTAAAAAAAGAAGTAATGCACAAAATAAGGAAAAGAGAATGACTGGAAAATCTGCTATTCGACGATAATAATTTTCCCAATACGGTACCACATACGAAAATAGCAAAATTACGCGAAATAAATCGACCGAAACAATTCGAGATTTGAATATAAATTCGAACCACTTTACTGGAATAACATTCTTCGAATATTACCGTTCCAGACGTGTATCCAGAAGGAGCGTATTTCTATTGCCGACAGCAGGCCCTTGATTTTGGCGGTAACTTTCGCGTTGGTCTTCTGCAGTCTGCGCAGATCGGAGAACGTATTACTGCCCGCCCCTATTACGATCTCGTAAACTGGGTCGGTTGGCTTCAGGGCATCGCTTTCGGCCAGCATGACGTGAGCGTCGCTTCTCGCCAGTACACTGTAATGAAAGTCCAACACCAAGGAATCATTTCCCGACCTTTCGCCCAGGTTTATTTCGTAGAATTCGGTGTATTTGCCCTCCGACCGGGAAATGTGCGTCTTGCATTTAGAAAAATCTGAAATATTGAATGACATAAGTGGCATAAAAACTGAGAAAATATATTCCACATGCAATGTGACATGTTTGAATTCAGTGTTGAGGATAAATCAACACCTACCCTCTACGGCGAGAAGAGGCAGTAACAAGCCATACAGTTCACATACACACACGATACTAACGTACACAAACCTAATGTAGAGTGATACAATAGGCTGCAAGGCCGCAGTGTTAAGTCTCTGCATTAGGATACAAACAACAACAACAAGCTGTTTGAAACACTTGTGTAAAATGGTTATTTGTTGTCCATACTAAATCTCACGTTTTTCATGGGAAGAAGGGCTGAAATCTCTACTTCTGTGCCAAATTTTAGAATTCTGTTTTAATTCGCAAGACCTACTATACATTTTTTCAAGTTAAAAAACGACAAATGTGTTTAGTGTATTCTTTAAGTAAAATTTTACTGTACCGTTGGTTTCGGGAACATCTTAAATGGTTTTTTACCCTTAAAAATTACCTATTATTAAAGGACTTACGATAAAATTAATATGAAGATACTCTTAATAATTTTACTGTGCCAGGGCATTTTTGTCGGTTTTCATTCCCAGAGGCGGCTCGCGAGTATTTTTAATGGCCGGCCAGCAGTAAGCGCTAACACTGGACATTTATTATTATTATCATTATTAAAAAATAAATAAAATTTAAATGATATCTCAAAATTCTCATTTTCCTCAATTATGTTTGTTTATGCCATCCCCGACGAGCCGTCACTGTTCATTTCACTCAATAAATAATTTTATGGTTTCGAATAACAATTAACACTTTTATTTAACATAGAGTGTCCTGAATAACAATGAGGGATGCCTTTTATATTTCGGGAATAGAGAACAGAAACTAAAATTAATCATATTACATGGCTTTATTGTTTTTCAAAATATTCTCCATGAAGATCAATACACTTTTGCATGCGCTTGAACCAGTTTTCGAAGCACTTTTTCCACTCTGATTGAGGTACCTCCAAAATATGCATTTTGAAAGCATCACTGCTTCTTCAGGCGTTTCGGCGGTTGGTTTCTCTTATTTTTCCGAATGCCTCTGACAAACAAATGGTTGTGTACCATTCAGAATTGACCGTCTGACCAGTGGTACAGTTGCCACATGTCCAGTTTTTCCGAAGAAACAGGCGACCATTTGCTTCGAAGTGCTTCTTGGGCGAACAACTTTTGTTGGAATTGGCTGATCTTGAAAGTCCCATATAGTCGACTGCTGTTTACTTTCGGGCTCATAGGGATAGATCATACCCTGGGATCTTAAATCGGATGGGACGGAATATTGGATTTACGCACCATCAAAATAACAGATGTCGCGCTATTCGAATCAAGTATTATCTAACATATACAGTAATTCTAATGTATCGATAATTGAATTGTGATTAGTGATCGGTCATCCATTATGATCGTTTGTTTATTTTTCTGTCTGGTGTCCATGTTCTTGATTATCGTTTGTATATATTCAATAGCGCGGTTGTTTTGTGAGAGTATTTTATTTTTTCTATAGGCCAGTTATACAGTATGGTGTGTGTATATTGTAAATAAGAACTTAATTTTAGTAATAGGAATGCAGCCTTGTTTATATATTGTTTATTTACTACTATAAACAAAGATAGCAGTATCTATATTAATACTATTGTGCAGAATTCCTGGGAATTTCCTGAATCCATTAATTATACAGGCGTAACAAATTGCAAGAAAATGATAAATTGTGTATTATATGTATGAAATATTTCATTATTATTGTATAAGAGGTGCATGTCATTATCATCTATTATTTGTACATGTATTCCGATGAAACCATAATAAAGTTTGTATAAGGAATATATGTGTTTTATGTCATATTGTTTTTGAAATATACATTTATAATTAAATAATAAAAACCCATTTTTGAATATTACGCACCATCAAACCATCAGATATCGTTTTACGTGATTTCAAACTGATAGCATTAAGATACCGTGGTATGCCATAGATCCATGATTCGTCACTTGCTACGATGTCATAGATATGTTCTGAAGTACCGTGATCGTATTTATGGAGCATTTCGTTCGACCAATCCACATGAGCCTTTTTTTGACAGATTGTCAAATTTTGTGGAATCCAACGCGAACAATTTTTTTTTTGACGCCTTAATGTTGATACAATATTGAATGTATGTTGGTCCCACTAATACCCAAGGATACCTCAATCTCACGATACGTCACATGCCGATCTTGTAATAACAGTTCACGCACAGCATCAATGCCGAATTAAGTCCACCGATGCACTGTTGTTGAGATAATCCGCGTCGAAAATTGGAAAAATAGAGGGCTCTGAGTGTAAAATTGTAGAACTCTATGTAGAGTATTTTAAATTTATATTAAAATTTCTTTAGTTATTAGTCGTTTTTTTTTGGTTTTTACTTCTTGTTTAAACATTATCGTTTATTTTTATTATTATTGTGCATTTCGTCTGTAAAGATTGACGTGTTCCGAACTAATTATTACTTTGTTAACCACGCACGTCGAGCTAAAAGTGATTCATCGCCACATACCTGACTGTATTTTTTAGGGTAATTATATTCCTAATGGCTATATTTTTGTTGAGTAGGGTAGATTAATGTTAGAGAGAATTGTTTTCTTTCAAGCTGCTTTCACTATTTCCCATACTTATTTTGAAGTTTCTTCGAATTTCGTGGATTTTTTTGTTTGCTAAATTGGCAAGTCATGTTTTATAATTATATTTACGTTAAGAGGTTGTCAAGGGGTTGCAGAATATGGTTATTACCTGGTCAATAGCAATAGCAAAAGTTTTTACCTATAATATAAAATAAATAATTATTGGATGAATATCATGCTCGTTGATTATGTAAGATTGCAATTTAAAATGTGGATATTTAGAAATTTTTAAATTAGACCCTCTAGTACAAATTACTGTACTAGAGGGTCTCTTGGATTGGACTGTGTCACAAGTAAAATAAAGTGCGTAGATATAATAATATAGAAGAATAATATAGAAGTATTTGGTAACAAAATAAGTTGGTGCGGTTTTTGATGGAAAAATATAAATATTTGTTATGAAACAATACATTATTATTCATCGAAGTAATTACCATCACGCTCAATTACCTTTTGCCAAGCTGACATCAATTTTTGTATGCCGGTATTGTAGAACTCTATGGATTTTGAATTAAAAAGTTGACGAACTGGATTTATTACATTAACCCGAGTTTTGAACTGTCTATGCTTCATACAATTGTCAAGAGACAAAGAAAAGGTGGTAATCACTTGACGAAATGTCATGAGGATATGGAGGGCGCAGTAACGTTTCCCAGCCTAGTTCAGAAATTTTTTCCGGAGTCGCTCTTGTTGTAAGCGGCCTGGCGTTATCCTGTAAGAATACCGTTTTCTTTGAATTGATTATAGAAGGCTGTTTTTGGATAAGTGCTGCTTGTACTGGCTGAAGCTGGTTACAAAACAAGTTAGCAATGGTGGTTTGAGGCCCCACCACACACACAATAAAATCTCGTTTGGCTGCAAGGAAGCTCTGGGAGTATGTGGTACTGAATCAGTGGCCGATAACTAAAGATACGAACGTTTAGGATTTGAGTACAATATCCACTTTTCGCCGCAAGTTAACAACGAATCAAGAATTGGTTCATTATTATTATTGCGTGACAAAGGGTAAGACGACTTAATTTGTTATCATTTGACAATTCATTTGGGATCCATTTGCTTAACTTTCACCTCTTTCCTAGCTGAACAAGGTGCAAACGAATGGTTGCATTACTCATGTTGAACTCTTCCGCAAGCTCTAAGCATGTTGTACTAGAATTTGTCTCCATAACCTGTAGAATATCCTCGTTGTTAGTGATCTTCGGTGCTTCATCGGTCAAACTGAGATCTCCCGAAGAAAATGTTTTGAACCACTTCTGCTCTGTTCGATAACTTACGGCATGATCTCCGAATGCCGTACAACTTGGTACATGGTACCAAATTTGTACTTATAGAGTAAACAACCTCGAATTAAAGTTTTTCCGTTGCCATTTTAAATTATTTTAAAGTTAGGAATTAAACAAAAAAAAACAAACGCAAAATGTGTATGTATCCGATAAAAGAAGAATTCATACTAAAGTAGATGACATATACCAAACAAGTGCTATCGATCAACAACTTAAAAATATTCATGGCACTCTATACAAAAACCCCACAAACTTATCTGGTTACATGGTAGAATAATTTATAAAATGATTTACCAAAATAAAATAATAATAATGATTGACGGAACTGCATCTTTACGACATTAATATAAGCGATTTGTCAAGCTCCCTCAATCATTGTTATCATTTTTTTTTTGTGGAGTCATTCGTCATTCACTGTCATTTTAATGTGTATTTGTTAGTCTTTTCTTCTTTTGTATCTTCCTTTTGTACCTAATCTTATTACAACAAAGCTCAATCCTGGAAACTCCATAACAGAAACTCAGGCTGTAGAAACCTAAGACAGCATTTGATTTGTTTTGGAGATGCATATATTTTTTTGTTGACGGATTTAACCAATTTAAGTTCAGAGTTTTTAAATACTGTTTGCAATAATAGACCCTCCTATAAAGGCTTTCACGTGACAACAGTAGCATAATTTTTAAATTATTAGAAACGCAAACATCTATCTTTCTACCAAAATATCATTTCTGTTTTAAAGCTAATCGTAAATTCTATAGATAATAAAGACATTCCACCATACAAATATGGAAAACTATTTAGTACATTGTTAAACATTTTTGAATACATGGTATATGTGGGTAGCGATAACACAAAATGATTTATACGCACTTACCAGTAATTTGTTCCTCGTATATGATACCGTGCACCTGCTGCACGAAAATGCAAAAGGTACAAGCTGCAATTATTGTGACTAACATTTTAGCTATTAAACTAACAATTTAACAGCAGCATATTTAACGGCACAAAGAATAATAATCCAGGCACTGCTAGACGCGTGATAGCATAATTTCCCTTTTAATGTGAGTATCAGTGGATGGAAAAGGAACTGAGATAGATAAATTCGTCAAGGCTATGAGAATTTTACGATATATACATGTGGGCATTGATAGATTGTATATTACATGTAGATGAGTATTAAAACTGTTAGATTACGTATGTATTTTATAAAATTGAAATGTGCACAAAAAATAATTGTCAAGTAATTATTCCCTTTCTATTTCAACTTTTTTTCCAAGGGCACCTAACTTAACTTACTAACTAAACTTCGAGCAAATTTGATTAAAATTGGTTTAAAATTGCAAACATTTGCTGACTGACTTGGTGATGCATAAGAATTAAACCTTCGTTCAGCTAAAGAAAAGCCATAACTCATAAGTAGCCTTTTAGTGAATAAGTCAGATAAATTCCAATTGCTATGGGACCAGACTTTAGCAAGGTAGTGTACACATAGAACCCTATAGTACGGTAAAGCAAATAAGGTGTAATCTTGGGCATCAAACAGCAATATATGTAAAGGATGCTTTATGGATTCGTTGACAATTCTCTGGGGTTTGTTACGTTTAACTGCCTAAACTATGGTCCTCTGTAGATCTGCACTGTAAAGAGATCTGTTATTAAATAACGTAAATATAATAACGAAAAAAAAAAGTTTTTTTTGTAAATTCTAGGCACAAATATTCCAAATAACACAAGTTAATGAAAGGGTTTTATATGAAGGCTTCTGATCCAATTCAAAACTTTCTATAGCGGAATCATTTGTTAATCAAAAGAACCACTGAATTGTTGAAACTAACTTTGTCACAATTAACTGAGGATATTTCAATAGGGAAAGATCAATTTGCAAGATCAAAATTATAATTTGCTTTTATACAGCAACTGCTAGGAAAGAAATATTTTAGTCTTTAATATCTCTTATCTACAATTTTATCGCTTATAGCTAAACTACATATCCTCCATTAGTTTTATTGCTATAACATCGGCTGTTTGATCAGATAATATTCTCCTGCTCTAGGTGAGGGTAGGAGACTGTTATTTGTTGAAATTGAAATAAAGAGATTAACTGCTTAAGAAACGTTTAGAAAGACTATGACTAAAGATTGCTTTGGTAACATCAACATTTCGATTATATTCTTTAACGTCTTTAAAATCACTTCTTTGTTAGTTTTTTTTTTAATTTTCCAATGACCAAGATGAAAATGAACAGCCATTAACTGCATTATTGATTTTGTCGACAGAGAAATAGTAAGAAATTAGGGTATAAGTGTAAAAGAAAATACACATAGTTATTAATAGAATGGTTTTATTAGACACAAGTTAAGGTATTAATTAATTTATTTGTGTACATCATCATTTTTCGTCAGTTATTAGCACCAATATTAAATATGTACCGTTATAACAATAACTATTTTAATAACTATAATATATTATATACATTTCAGACATAAACTACCTTTAAAATTTTATGATTTGGTTAATCTCTTCGCCTACAAATTTATACACACACTACAGTCATTGGGAATATTTAAACTGTTCATCTGTAATATCTCATAATAATTATTTTCACACATCGTTTTACGATTTTTTATACACAACTTTCACGTATATGGCACTTAAAGTCTTCTGCACAAACAGTTCATCGTTTCTTTTAAACGTACTACTCACAATTTGGTCGTAGCTTGCAATTTGACGTACCTATTGTGTTGCTGGGGATTCTCAACGTCCGGTGGCATAAAACACTGATGGGTTTGCACTTTAGGTTTCAACAGAATTTTCCGTACGCCCCAAATCAAACCGACCACCATGAAACACAACAGTAAAAATATCGACACGAAAGCCACGTCCAAAGTTGAAAACCCTTTCTGTTCGTGTTTAAAGACGGTTATGCACCGCGGTTTTTGACCTCCTTCAAGGGCTGGTCCTGGTTGTAAGATGTTGGCACACACTCTATATGGTCCCTCCTGTAAACCAACAAAGGTATACTTGGGTTCCG
The DNA here is from genome assembly GCA_031763485.1 of Osmoderma eremita. Lineage (NCBI taxonomy): Eukaryota > Metazoa > Arthropoda > Insecta > Coleoptera > Scarabaeidae > Osmoderma > Osmoderma eremita. Next base: position 3,659 of record JARFOC010000330.1, on the reverse strand, counting down.
TGCAGTTAATCTTTTTCTGCGAAAGTAAAGCACCCTGTTCCAAAATTGCGACGTTCAATTCGCAAGAATTCTTGGGGTAAATGTTTACGTCGATCGCTAAGTGACCGTGTGATGTTAAGTTTGCTTGTATTGCAATGACTTTGGAATTTGTTCGTGCAAACTTGTTGTGCTCCAAAACGTTAACGTTTTTTATTAACGGAATAATTTCTGAACATCCTAAGATTAAAGATAATTCGTCAGAATATTGTCCGGATCCCAGCAAAACGACGCAGTATCTATACTTATGTCCAATAATCAAATCTGTAACGTTGGGTACTGTAACGTTTAAAAATCTAGGATCGACCATAGCTGAACTATTACACTTCAATGGGTTAGTCTCCAAAGGGACTTCGTTATTACCCTCCTCTTCGTAAACGAATATTTTATCGCAAGTATATGGCATTGCTTTTTCTTCCACGTACCATTGCAGAGATACTCTTTCGCCGTCAAAAATATAATTTTCCAAATTAATTTTAGCTTTAATCGGTTCTTCTGATGGTGTCACCGGCATATCTTGCTCATCATCACCGCATAACAAATCTTTAACTGGAATATCGATTAGCAAGGCATTTTCCAAAGAGGGCGGTGTAGTACAAACGGCACTTTCCTTATCGTCCTGCGTTAAAGTCGAATTAGTAAGCCACAACGCAAATTCTACAAGGCTGCAGTCACAATTTAATGGATTGTCTGCTAGTGATAATCGTTTCAAAATAGTAGTACCCTTCAGGGAATCACTAGCAACGATTGAAATGTCATTTTCGTCTAATTTGAGATTTTGTAACATCTTCAATGGCAAGATCAGATCTGCAGTGAGCGCTCTGAGGAAATTGTGGCGCAAATCCAAATCAACTAAATTGCTAAGGTGTGCCAAAGATGAACCTGATACAGCTACGATTCTATTGTGGGCCAAATCCAAGTTGACCAGATGTGATAAGTTCAGAAAAGCGTGATCTTCTAACACGTCTATTTGGTTGTGATGGAGTGATAACGTAGTTAATGTGGGCAAATTTTCTATAGCACCCAGTTTAATACTGCTCAACGAATTGTGAGATAACTGCAAGTCTCTTATAGACGGCATTTTTGGGAATGTCTTCGGAGCTAGAGGTCCTATTAAATTGTTGCTGGAAATATCGAGTTCTTCTAGCATAAGGAGAGGTTCCAACGAAGATATTGTAACGGTGGTGATTTTATTTCCTCGTATTCTCAAAGTCTTCAACAACGGGAGATTTGTGAATGTATTTGGTTCGATTTTCGAAATTAAATTATCGCTCAATTCTACGAATGATAAATTCCTCAAACCCTGCGAAATAATTAAATGATAAAATGGAGAAATTATGCGTCTGATAGTGATTGTCTTACTTCAAATGATTCGGAATTTAATGTCTTTAATCTGTTGCTGGACAGGTCCAACCTATCCAGTTCTGGCAAGTACTTCAACGCTGAAATCGGCACCGCAGCGAGCTGATTGTTGGGCAAACCCAGGGCTTGCAGAGGAGACGCTAGTCCCTTGAAGGCAGAACTGTGTACCTCTTTGATTTTGCCGGAGGATATGACTAGACCGTGTAGGGCCACTCCTTCGAGGAGGGGACCGGGAAGTGAACTTACGTTTTGTACTGTACAATCTAAGAGGGATACGTGAGCTGCGTCCAATGATCGTAGTACGCGCCCTGAAGAGAAATGGAGCAAAATTAAATGTATCGGGAAAGAGGAAACAATGCGGCAACTTACCTATAACTTTCATGGCGTCCCTATCTCCTGTACATCTTAGGGTGTGCGGCATATCGCAGCTGCATTCGACCACGGTGTGTTCCGATATCTCTGGACACTTCCATTTTTCGACTCCAGGAGGAGCTGGAACGGCTGAAGTACCATACCACCAAATTAGACTTAACAGCAGCCACCACATCCTGAAAAGAAAAAAATAATAGTAATGATAATAAGAATCAAGTATATAATAGCAATTTAAACATCTATAAAATTATCAATAACTACCGATATCTAGTTAATGATACTGTGGGTGGAAGAAACTGCTTTCGGTATCAACAATTATTCATTCTGCACAAAAAAAACCTGTGTTAGTCCTGGAGAATTCTTTATTGCTATTTATTATGTATCAATTGATCATTTCCTTGTATTATGTGGTTTGCCATATCTATCTACGGCGAAAATTCAGTCGTAACGTTATGCGTTAAGATGTAAATGCAACAGCAACATAAATTGTTACATTGAAAGTATTTAGGTCTATCAAAGCAAAATTATTCAGCACGCATAGAAGCTACTGGCACTTTTTACATATTCATACTTAAAATATCTGTATTCACAATACAGCAACTTACAGCCCTGACTGAATTTATATCTAACTACTTTATGGGTTACTTCGGCAGTTACTTTTTCCCATTAGGATATATTCGATATATTTTTTTCTGAACTGCCATTGATCACTGTATATATTCCAGTAAGCTAAAAAACGAATGCCTATTCGTTTGAAAGCTATTACATATATTTTACATTAGCACATGTTCATAAATTCAGATACCATTGGATAATTATCGCTAAAATATCTTTAAAATCAAACTGACATATACAATCATGGGTATTGCAGTAAATTAGAGCCTTTTAATGAATCATATCATGTTCAATGTTTCTCTTTTACCGGTCGGGTAGATAGATAGTAATTTATTTCAAGACAACTATAAATTAGTGTTTGAAAACGGCAAAAAAGAATTACATTCATACACCGTGTTCGCCTGGTAATGAAACACTAGAGGGGTTAGCTATACCCGACCACAGCTTTAGATAATTTCAATTGAGGGAGTTGGGATCTGGCGTTAGGCAGTTAGTAGCCATGGATTGTTTGATTAGGACACTGCTTATATCTGGTACATCGAATACAGTGGCGAAGTATACTATAGGAAAAAAATGAAATGCTAAATTGGTATCTTTCGGGAAATATCAACATATTAGTGGCTTATTTACTATTAAATATCTAAACAGACCTACTCCGACTATGTCCACTACCCTTAATTTAAGAAAAAAGTTCATCTAAACCAGTCGGTCCCAAATCAAAAAAATCTTATTCCGCATGCAAAGTATTTTTTTTCATCATCAACATTAGTATGTGCTAGAGTGGTAGACAGTATCGGCTATACTGGTTAAATTTCGAAGATTAAATCTAGTGAGAATTGTAGCCAGCGCAATCAATACAGCTTTATCGTTTGGCTCGAGCTTTCGGTTTTACCTTAAACCATTTTTAAGAGTTCAAAAGGTGAAGTATATAAAAAATATATTTAAAAAATATATAGATATACCTCTGAGATCACACAACACGTCTGATTGTATGGTTCCAGGCATTCCTCACGTACAAACAGCTGTTTCGGACTCACTTCGTCCTCATCAGTGCACGTCGGAGGAATGCCTGTCGCTCGTTCAATACTCCCGTATCGTTAAGCAAACGTTAGCACATGTCTTTAAGGAAAATCCCAGAGACATCTAACGCCCAGCCGCCGATTCATGGGCGTAATCTCAAATGCGATAACTAAGTTACTTCTTTTTTTGATTTATTAGTCATTCGACGCCGATAAGATCACACGCTAACACGGATCTCAGCTGACTGGTAACTT
>JARFOC010000328.1:241377-253939 GCA_031763485.1 Osmoderma eremita | reverse complement strand
GCCGACATATGTAAATAAGTTGCAACATAGCAATCGGAAGTGAAGATAGCGCTAATGACAGCAACTAAGGATTGTAAGAGATAAAGATTGCTATTATATCCCACATACGAAGGTTGAGAGGATCTATAGGTCTTGGTCTTGCCATCGAATTGTCCCCGCAGCTGCCTCAACGCCGTTACGAAGATCATCTAAATCAATTATGTCGTTGGTGTATACCATGGTCTTCGTTTATCGAAAATCTATGCTGGATATGATTACGACGAACAGCATGTGGATTTTCCACAGCCCAAATATGCGTATTGCGACAGGTATTTATGCCGTCACGTGCAAACGTTGCTTCATCAGTCGCCATAGAATGGAATGGAAGAAAAGTTTGGAGTTTGTTTTTGTAGAAACCATTGGCAAAACTGTAAACGTAAATCATGATCTACAAGTTGTAAGCTTGTACTTTTTGTACATGTCATTCTACATGAAATCTTTCAGATTATGTACTAGGAATACATTTTCCAGTTCTGGGGATTCTTTCACCTATCCACTGCTGTCATTGATGGATTCTTATCCCCAAGTGTGATGGCTATTGAAGTCACCCATTACCACACATGGATTACACACGTCGTCCGTAGAACGGCTAAGACCTTCAACATTTAATTGAGTTATTTTCAGACTATCTACAATTCACCATTAACCGTGGAAGGTTACTCTTCGTCGAATGGACGGACTATTAAAGAAAAAAAATTCTGGCAGAACGACTTTTAAAGTAAAAAATAAACAATTTTTTTTAGTTCAGCGTTTTATTAAAAAATAAAGAAAAAATAAAATATAAAAAAAAATTAATTTTCTCTCATAAAATTCGATACGAATTTATACTCTTTTTTTTGGTTCTTTCAAACTAAATAACTTTTTAAACCAACAAAAACTTAAAAATATGGTGAGTATATATGACGTAGCTGTTTACAAAAGTAATATTTAAAATTCCAAAAAAATAGACACATTGGCCACCTGTTGGTTTTTCGAGAACACGAGACAATGCTGCACATTTAATACCCCATAAATGCAAACAGTCACACTAAAGTTACTCTTCGTCGTTGCGACGAGTACACACCTGTGAACTTCAACGTAAAAAATTTAAAAATGAAAAAAAATCCAGCGTACGTCCGCTCACTGCAAGCTTCCGTCATCAACTAACGTTGTTGACAAAATGAGCGTAATTTGAACACACATAAAAGAGTAATGTGATAAGGAGTAAATGAGCTTCGTCGATTCGACGAACAGTAACCATCCAGGGTTAAATAGTCCTCAAAAGAATCGTATATGTCAATAATTATTAAATGTCTGAAAATTCCTGTATCTAAGTTAAATTGCTGAAAAATCCTTTTAAGGGTTCAGCGTCCAAAGTACAGATTATTTAGCTGCAACACAAAGTTGCGTTGCCAGGGTACACTGTGGAAAGCTAGTCTACTTTGCGCCCAGTAATCATATGACCAGCTCCATTTGTACAAACTACCAACATCAGTCCTTAATTGTTTTAAAGCCTGGTGCATTGATTATACATGTCTGGTGTCTTCTTCCCAATATTATAAATGTAAGTCCGCTGGAGCAATTTTTTCCACATCCGATCCCATCACAATTAAAACCTTGCTTAGGATGACAATGTTTTTCAGCAACAATTTGTTTAAAATTTGCTGGAAACGAGGCAGTAGCTATGTAATCAGGCGACGCAGATTTCAAGTTGTTTAGATTGGATTAAAATTTTATTAAAATTATTCAGTAAAGAAGGGACTGTGTGGCATTATAGTAAACACACTGAATCGGATTATTGCTCACCTCAGAATAAATTAGGATACGAAGATTCCCATTGTTAACCGCGTCACCAAAGTGAATTCGGTGAAGAAGTTATTTGTACATCTTGAGACACCTTATTTGTAAAAAAATGGTAGGGAAATGGAAAAGTCTTTAATTTTTACGCTGGTGCTTACTTTCCTCTTATAATCAGTAGTGCAAATATTTGTCAAATTCAAATTAAATCTCGTCCGGTCACAAAATTCTTTTAAATTAAAACATATTGAATAGTTAGAGTAGGATGTATCATATTATATTAACCTAATAAATCAAATACGATTCCGTTCGACGTATAATTAAACATGCGCCTTAGGGATCAAAACAAGTCTATTAACATTTGGATATGAATGCTTGTTTACATTGAGATACCGATATTTTTTGTTAAAAAATAATTTGACATCGGAAAGGAATAAAATATAAAAAAGTACAGAGCTCGTTCAATACAAAAGAAAGTAATATCTAATAATAAAAATTAAATACCTTTTCTACAACTGAAGTCGTTTGAGCACATTTCTCTTCTTTAGTTAATTTTAGTATCTTTTGGGTAATCTCTTTTCTCAATATTTCCTTCTTTGTTTTAATCGACATTATACTGGCGAGTGTGCGCCTATTCAAAGAACAGATATTAGTAATGAGTTCATGCATTTTAAAACTGATGACCTTTATCATCATGACATGTAAACAGAGTATGTTGAATGGAATTCTGGTAAATTTGAATTAAATTCACCAGTTTGGCCCGACATCTAGTGGTACCTCGTGAAATCATCTGTTGCGGCTATTGGCCAGAAGATGTCAGGCAAAACTGGTATTATTTGCTAACATGCGGTTGATGAGGTATACCTTATATCAACAATAACAACAACTTACTTAATTGTGGTGTTTACAAAATTCATTGAATAGGCAGGTAACTTATGCAACACTCTAGACTCTAGACCACGTTAAGTTAAAACACTGGCAAAATAATTAGAAATAAAACAATTTGGTACGAAATTTCACGACCTGCAGGCACGACAGTGGTGGGAGAATTGCTTGTTCAATTCAGTTCCTCGCCGAGGGTCGTGCGTGTCGTGCCAATGTATAAATTTTAGTAATAAGTTACTGAGCTTATGGAAATAATTGTGACGTATAAAGGTGATTCGGTTCCCTTTCATGACAGAAAACCCACTCGATTTTATATCATTTTAATTTTTCCGAGGCCAATTTCTCATCCGTGGCTGAAGTGAATCCAAACTATTTAAAAGAATCACATGCGAACAAAAATAAGTAAGTTGTGACCATGTTTTCGAGTAGTTAAAGTATTTTTATAAATTAGTTGTAAATTGCTACAGGTAATGTGTATACTATTAATGGTCTGCAGTAATTAGTAGAGCAGTTTTGTTTGCGTAAAATATTCAAATATGTAAGGTTATGTTCCGCTTCCCTATTATGCGGTATTTGAGAACCCAACTTCCCTTTCAACGAACGCACGCGTAATGGGATGATGGAAATAGTCCTAAAAGTATTCTTTTGTGCATTCAGATTATTTTTATCTAGACTTTGAATGAAAAGAAAAAGTCAAATACCTTCATTTATAGAAGCGACCTTGTTTAAAAGAAATATTTACGTAGTTTACAATAACTTTTTCGTTGATAAGTGAAAACCGATATCTCGGTGTATGTTAGGTTAACTATAATAATCAACTTTTAAGTTTTTATTAAGTTAAGACATTTCATGATTCTTAGTTCATCTAATTGAGTCTTTAAAATAGTAATCAAGGTTACCGAAATTACTCTCTACTCATTGTAAGATCTACCTGTACCTCTACAGTTGCATCATTAATTAAACACGTTAAATTGAAAATTTTAACTTTGTTTATTTTTCAATAAACTATATAAGTTTCAAAAAAATTAATATGGAATGAATTTAAAATATTGAATTTATTAAATTGATGGTATTTTCTATGTTGACCTTTCTACTCGAAGGTGTAAGGTATTTTAGTTCCAGTTTCTGGTTAACTTGTGTGCACAAACTTTGCCTATTCCTTTCTACTTCGTGTCATTCTTTTGGCTTCTATCCACGACTTGCCTCTTCTACCTAGGATCTTCCACTCTTGCTTTGCACTTTCGTTTCCGATATCAGTCTAGATGGTCGCTTCTCGCGGTTTAGGTGTCCAAACCATCTGAGTTGGTTCCTCTCTATAACACTAATTATTGATTCAACGCTGAGTTCCCTAATGATCTCCTCATTTCTTACTCTATCCATACGGATGACTCCCTTCACGGCTCTCAAGTGCTTCATGTCTGTAGCTTGAATTCGGCTTCTTTGTGTCTGGTTTAATACCCAGCTTTCGGACCCGTATCTTAAAATTGGTATAAACATTGACCTGTACACTGTTAATTTGGTTCTCACACTATTATTTCCGAAGTACTTTATTTAGACTATGGTAAACTCCCAGTGCGTTATTTATTCGTTGTTGCACTTCGTTTTCTTCACTGCCTCCTCTTTCCAGCCATACTCCCAAGTATTTGTATTCATTCACTTGCTCTATCTTTTCTTGGTTCAATTCAATACTAGTTGATCTATTTACTTTACCTATCATCATTACTTTTGTTTTGTTCATGTTGATCTTTAGGTTTATTTTCTCCAATTCTTCCTTCCATATCGCCACATTTATTTGGAGTCCCTCCTCCGTTGGAGCACATATCATCATGTCGTCGGCAAAGGTACATTCCGAGATATAGACCGGCATCAACTTATTGTAGCCCACGTGAGTCCTTCGAATTCTGTTGCCACTTTCATGAACTTTCTTCCCATTAAAGGGGAGTTTATTGCTCATGTACTAAATTATTGAATAGTTCACCTTCTTAGCCATATCTACATGTCTAGTCGTGGTATTATAGTTGGGTGCAATGCTCTAATTCCGGATGTTTTGATAAGTGCGGGCATACTATTCCTTTGCTAAAGCGACAATTCCTGTAACACATTTCAAAAGGCCTGAATCGCCTCATGTGGCACTATTCTTTTAAATCTAATCCAAATTTTCGTAATTCTCAGCCAAAAAATCATTTCCCCACTTTACAGTAGAACGTATCCAACCTATTCTTCCTCTCTTCCATTCCTGATATTCATCCACGTTCTCATCATTCTTCATTCATCCATCCTATACCTCTATGGCTTCCTCGTCGCTTGATCATCTTCTCATTCCATACAGATCTTTCCATTCCAATTTACACAAAATCCCAAAAAAGTTAAATGCGAAATTACACCGCTTATCACTTTGATATTTTCATTAATCTTGAATTGCTCGGAAACTATCTTCCTTGTAATAACAACTATTTGATTGCGGAAGAGGTTCTAATGTCACCGCCAAGAACATGTAAGCAACGCCTAGTTTTTTCACCGATATTCCCCGTTGCTTTAGCTAACGGCACACTCTACGTTTTTCTCTCCTGGCTTCCCGGGCGAGAAAACTCGTTAATTAGAAGCACGATCGGTAAGCTGCCTTTCACTTTTATACACCACCTATACGTACGGATATACAGAACCGAACACGTACCGGTAGACTAAAATTTAATTACCTGTAAACACGTAAACAAATTAAAGTAAATCACGTGTATTCCTTCTGTTAGCGTACTGACGCCCACCTCCAATTATATCCCATGCTACGAGGTCTGCGACTCGTTATTATAATCTATTACGTCTATTTCGTACGGACGTCAGCAGATAGATACTATGTACATGGATACAGAGGTTGGTATATCACGGTGACTCATTTCCGGAATGAAAGTCTATTAATTGTATGCGTGTATGTAATGTGCCACATGCGCGTGGATAAGGGAGTGCTTTTCTTGCAGAAACTGGTAAAAATGGAAAGAAAAAAGTGAGAACAGTGCAAGAACTGTTTGCCTGGCGGTCCTCTGTTTTGAATCGCAGGAAAAATATGCGTTTCCTTCCTGTTTCCGTCAATGTTTTCTTCGAGTGCTGATAAACCTATAATTTCTCACTGGTAAGTATATAAATCGGAGTCTTAATAAGATAAATCATTAACATTGCAAACAGAAAGAAAAATAATAATCCTTTTCTTTTTATTGACCCTCTTGGATATGCTTTTGGCCCCATGTGTTTAGTCAGTTCTTTAGAATTTGAAGTCATACCAAACAATAGGGAGTTGAGGTTGAACGACATTTCCTAAGAAACCTCCTAATAGGGTCAACGAAAAATAGATCACCAATCCGTCTACTTATAATCAAATCAACCTGTGAAGAGCATATGTTCCAAGTTTTTACCTTAGGTACTACGTCTAACACTTTTTCTTTGCTTTGTAGATTGTATTTACGATGGCAACTTGGTTGCGTAAATGGGTATCTAGAGTCATTCACTCTTTTAGGTAGTATTTCTTGTTTTGATTATATATAATCGAAACTGACCGTATTCAACTCTTTGGTCAATGTATAAATCAATATTTTTCATACACAAAGTCCATCTACACTTTTTTCGTCTCTTGCCAGTATTCTAGCATTTCTTTGTGTCACACTCCTCTAATATCTGCTCAACATTCCTGTTCCATGTTGTGATTCGCCTTCCTTCGTTCCCGATGCCGATAGCTTCCACTTCCATATCGTTTTGCTCGATTTGTCACCAGGTGTACCACCTCAAAAAGTCCTTTTCAAATCTCCAAGTCACTGGTTCTGATACTAGCTGTTCTCTTACGGCTGTATTTCTCTTCCTATCTCTCTTACTTATTCCTAACACTCCTCTGAATTACTTCATTTTAGTACTCTGGATTCGAAATCTCGTTCTTGTAGTAAGCACCACATTTTGACATACCTACGTTAAAATCAGTTTTAGGAGGAGCACTGTTCCGAATGTACCCACCTTAGTTTTCGTCGTTATTTGCTTTTTCATATAAATGCATTTCTCATGGCGTGGTAGTTTTTATGCATTCCCTATTCTGTGAATATTTCTGTGCGGACCTCATCCATTATAATTTTGAAGGGTATTGAACTTAACACTCCTCCTTTTCGAAGTCCCACCTTGACACTAAATTATTGTTATTCTACATCGTTCGTCCTCACTACATTTCCATTGTTTCTATGAATGGTCTCTATTGCTCGTTGCAACTTCCTTGTTACTGTCCCTTCTCTCAAATTTTCTGTTATTATCTCTTGACATCTTGTTGAAAGCCTTTTCCAGAAGAAAGTCAGAAGGTACTCTTTTCCATATTCTCGGATACGTTCTCCTACCTGTTTTAGTGTAAAAATAATGGTCTACCCTACTGGTAGTGGGGTCTACCAGTAGGGTAGACCATTACTCTACCCTTCATAAGCCCACTCTGTGCTTGCTCCATGTTTGATTCTACTTCCTACTTCAATTTCGGCTCATGTATTCTCTCGCTTTGGAAGCTGTGCTTAGTAGGGTGATCCCTCGGTAGTTAACACAATCATCTTCGTTCCAACTCTTGAAAATCGGAATAATAATTCCTACCTCCCAATATTTTGGTCATCATGCTTCGTTACAGTTCTTCACATTTCAAACATTAAAATATGGATTTTACTGTTTAACTCAAGACGGATTTCTTGGCCTTTGGAAGTGAAATGACATGATTTTCTCACGATGGAATAATGTAATTGCTAAGATAATCCTCCAATTAAGATTAAGGATTTGTAGACCTTCCCTACAGCAACGCATTTGTTAAGATACTGCGTGCTAAAAATACTTAGCCGTTCTTCACAACTAATTCTAGTGTTCGCGCCGTGCCTTTATACTACTTTTCCAAAACTGGAAATGATTAATTAGTCATTTGCAGTTTTGTAAAAGGAACAGATCGGCACTTGAAACGCATCTAGTAAGAACAGTAGTCTACTAGACCACAACGGAGAGATTTTTCTACAAGCAAAGTATACCAATTCGTGTTCATAACGTACAAACGCCAATATATCTTTCTAACAGTGCATTATGACTGGGGCCGTCCAAAAAGCGATGCAAATAGCCGACGCTGACCGTGTAACTTAATGGTACCAGTGCCTCAAAGTCCACGCCACATTTAGAAGAAGACCGCGGAGCACGCATTAGCTTATCCTAAATATGGTCGACGGAGAAAAGAAACTGCTATCGCGAAATGTAATTGTCGGAGACGGATTGCATGATAATCGGAAGAATTTAGTATCGCCATCAGGAGGCGACAAGATCTCTTCTGCATGTGTATCTTGGCAAAGAGACGTTGTAGTCATACAGAGTTTTCATAAATACGTTCCGCATAGACAGAATACCACGCATGGTTATTAGTAAAGCATGTATGGATTCTTGATATTTCGCGGAAAATGTATTCTTGGAGAATAATTGGTTTAGGAATACTTTGAGATTGAATTATGGGACTTATTACCTTAAAGGGGAAAAGGAATTCTTACGAAGCCATTAAACCGATTACCAAAGACTACCACATTGGAGTGATCTGCAAAGACAGTTATCCGTCCATCATCTGACAAATATACTAGGGTTGGATATTTAATAATGGCAATACTGAAGTAGAGATGTTATGCTACAAAATCAGATCATGCCGCTTATTATATTAACTGTTTACCCACGCTACCTGAAATCTATTGAACTCGTCTTTCCCACTATACAGATGTTCAGAGTGGCAAAAAGAATAGATCACGTCAGGAGATCTAATCTAGCGCAGCCACAATATTTTTCAAACAGGAGCATACATATATGCAAGCACCATAAGAAGATAAGATCAAAGTAAGTAATTAGGAAATAGATATTTCAAAGAAAACAATAACCCGGATGTTCCACTCATTTGTCGAAAGCTGTGTTACCTATGGAAGTGAGTTGAATAAAATGACGGAAAACAAAATAATGTCAACAGGGATGATGTATTGAAGACGATGTTGTAAGAAGACATTATTGAACCATGAAAGAAACGAAAGAATAAGAGAAATAATGCAAGTTGGCACAACATTCATCAATAAAATAGAACCAAAGCAACTATTGTAGTATGGTCACATGAGGAGAATGGACCAGGACAGACTACCACAAAGGGTTTGGAAATGGAAGCCTGCTAATAGAAGGAAAAATAGGAAGGCCACGAAAGAGTTGGGAAAACGGAATTCATGAAGCTATGCAGAAGAGGGGATTGGAGGAAAATGATTTTAGAGACAGAGCCTCTTGAAGATTGGGATGCGGTAGATGGCAAAATTAGCTGTATATAGAGCGCTTATAGATAGATAGAAGTTCAATATAGACTTATAATATTGTATTTTTGATATATCTTCCTATTTCTCACACAGCACCTCGCATACCAATAATGATCGAACCAAGCAGGTGAAGCATATCTATATAAAAGAAAATCCACTGCACAATCTGCTTTCCACGCATCCACAAACATTCCACCAGGCTAAGGCATTAACATTCGATACGACCAGCCTCGGAAAAAAAAGTATTCCTTCTGGTTTCGCTTTCGAATAATCATTGTAATGGAAAAAAGCAATGTAAAAAGCATTGTAAAAGTTTCAGGCGAGATCACCAGGATCTCATTTGTACGGAGAATTTCAATTAACCAACTCCCTAGCGATATTGTGCCTCGTAATGTAATTGTTGCTCTTTTCATTCTCAAGCACAGAAGATCTGGACGTATAAATGATAGGCAGACACCAGTTTTCTATTTTTTTTTTCTCCCGTAGTTGATACAGAAAGCGTTTTATTCTCGGATATCGTCTTAAAACTGATGCCGGTATCGAGATGATAATGCTGCGATTTCCATTAAGACGTGAGTGCAAAATTAAGTTAGTTTATATCTTAAAACGAAGGCGGTAACGTTAAAGTGGTACGCAGTAGCGTTCGGTTTATCTAAATAGTATCCTTTAGCGACAATAAAAGTAGGATGTAGTAGGAGAGACAATACGCAGACAATTCGCACCACCTGTTGTTTGTTTACAGTGTGTCGTTTCAACTTGACATCAAACAGGAATACCTTCACATGCCCTTTTCGCATACGTTACCAGCGATCTGATTCTGAGCGTCGCTACTCGGCGATTGTGTTTCCCGATATCTTTTATAACGCCGCTTAGAGCCCGATGCCTCGTTCGATACCCTTCCCCGTGTAAGTACAAAATCTCGAACGCCAAGAATTCCTACGCAGTATCCTCGGCGGGAGGCAACTTATACGGGAGGGTGTCTCGTCTACTCCGACGATAATCGTGGCTCTAACTTGCTCAATAAAATCTTCCAACATCGTCGCTTTCTGCCTAGATATTGTCAAAAGTATGACAAATGCTTAATTTTGGGCTATTTTTCATACTTTTGAACACTAAATTCGATCTTTCCGACGATAAAATAAAGATAGCCGCGACATATTATACATCAAAATAAGCGTCATTTCACGGCGCATCGACTGGTGAAAGCCAAATTCCGATAGCTCTAACCGTTTCCGAGATATTAAGAAGAAAATAGTCAATTTTGAAGTACAATCGAGGAACTTTGGAGGAGCGTAGAGACCGAACCAGAGGGTTTAGGCAGTTGAAATTTTCAGCGTGTACTGAGCATATATGGCTAACTATGTCTGCAAAATTTCACATGAGTCGGCTGCCTAGAACTATCTAGATATTGACAAAAGTACGACAAAAATGCTTAATTTTGGTCTATTTTTCGTACTTTTGAGCACTGAATATGGCTAACTATGCCTGCAACGTTTCACGCGACTCTGCTGTCGACAAGTGTCGCAAAAAATTTTAAAGTTGAGCGACAATACAGGAAATTTGAAGAGCAATCGAGGAATTTTGGAGGAGCGTAGAGACCGAACCAGAGGGTGTGCACATTTGAAATTTTCAGCGTGTGCTGAGCATATATATATCTAACTATGCCCGCAAAGTTTCACGCGATTATGCTGTCGACAAGTGTCGCAAAAAATTTAAACTTGAGCGACAATATAGGAAATTTGAAGTACAATCCAGGAATTTTGGAGGAGCGTAGAGACCGAACCAGGGGGTGTAGGCAGTTGAAATTTTCAGAGTGTACTGAGCATATATGGCTAACTATGTCTGCAAAATTTCACACGATTCGGCTGCCTAGAACTGTCTAGATATTGTCAAAAATAACCGCTTTAATACGTCGGTATTAAAGGGAAGTTGCGATTCGTACGAATGGAAAGTATCGAGCACCATTTTTAAACAGTTCGTGAAAGAAGGCAATTTATTGTTCGGCCAAAAGTATCACAGACTTACCGCTATGTAAGCAGATAGATGGCACGGAACGATATACTAGATATCAAATTAGATAAAATTATAGATTGCGAATCGAATGCATAGCCTTGAACCATATTGTGGGCTGGCCGTATGTCGTAGGCTATAATTTCCGGTGATTTTCAGGTTAATCTTCTAGGAATCGCTAAATTTACCGTGATACGCAGGTAATGTGTAACTGTTGTATTCCTGCTTATGTTCGTATGCCCTCGCACGTGAGATACACTAGCGAAATCAGGGGAAAAATCATTTGAATATATGCAAACTGCACAAGCAGCTTTGAATGAATTACTTTCACTAGAGAATGTAAAGCGAAGAGCATAGAAAAACCATGCCTTGTGCAATTAAATGTGAAGTGTGAAGTTTCATGTAGATGTTAATCTATTATTTCCCCATATTTAGTCTGAAATATTTGATTTCAAATATTTCAGTTGATTTTGTCCAGATTACTAACTAATTTTTAAACTAGTTAGTAATCTGGGAAAAATCAACTGTAATATTTGAAAGCTTAGAACTGTGCAAGGATTTTATTAAGATTAGAATTATTTATTCTTGCAAGGCGAGCTTTTGCGGCACTTTGAATTGCGAAGAATGTTTGATTTCTTGCATTTACAACGTTTTGAAGTGCAGTCACTAGTAGAATTGCAATGTTGGAAGCCTTGTCCATCATCCTAGAAGTAGGGAAGTATTCATAGTGATAAATTCAAGCTGTTTCTAACCTTGATTTTTTAAATGGACCACGGGCCGTCAGGCATTATTAATATGGGCCGGCCAAAGTAATATATTTATCAATTTGGCCGACCCTCTTGGTCATTATTCATAATGATCGGTCCATATTAATACTGCCCGGTTAATCAAGTTGCCCCTAACATACATAACAATTACATTCTAATATATATAAATCTATTAACGTTAATATCTTATAAAATATGAAGTAATGTCTGCATGTAGTTAATTATTGAACACCCGCAATGCATCTTATAGCCGCTTTTTGTTTAAGAAACACTTGTTTCGCTGCGGGGGATGATCCCCATAAAATTAGCCCATATAGTAACAAACTTACTATATGGGCTAATTTTATGGTTTAATTTTATTTCTAGTGAAATTGCGCACACACTTGCTTTAAAATTATTGGATCAATTATATGTTTCAGCGATCTGAATTTAAAAATAGATTTATTTCATGTGGATATTAATGATAGACAATGATTATTCCAATTTAAGGAACGAATGTACAACAACCCCAAGAGAGTCCTAGACTCTGTCGGTTTTATCTCTTGATTAGCAATACGAAGTTTCATAACAGTATCAATCTTTTTTTTTGCAGCGTGTGAAAGAGAATATAAAATTTGTTTTTTTTTAATTCAATGATAATTTGTTGGCACACAACCATGCAAAAAATTTATCCAATATGACATTAGTAACGGAGTCGATACTATCTTCATCTTCAGAGATTATTATCGTAATGTCATCTGCATAGCATACGACTGCAAAATCGCACAGGAA
>JARFOC010000328.1:230577-241277 GCA_031763485.1 Osmoderma eremita | reverse complement strand
AAGTCCTATTTATCGAAATGAAATGTGTCGTAAAATGAAACAAATCTTGAAAAACAATAATTATCCTAGTACTTTAAATAATAATATTTTCAAAAAACGATTACACAAATTTTACAATTCTTCAAAATAATACCATAACATCCAAGATGTTAATAAAAATCAAAACAAATTTGTTGCGATTCCATACGTTCCACATTATCAGAAAAAATTAATAAAATACTAAAACCACACAACTTAATCATTGCCAGTAAAAGTCAAAACTTTGAATCAATTTTTCACAAAATTAAAAACTCCAACACCACATAATAAACAAACACACACGGTATACCAAATCCCATGTATGAATTGCAATAAAGTGCCAGTGTTAGAGTGCATGCACTGCACGGAATGGAATAGAATAAAATATTTTATTCGTACAAGGTTTGTATGCGCATACTTGTGAAAGTAAAAAAAAACAGATAGTGTATATAAAACTATTACAATAATATAACAAATACATAAATAAGCGTAAAAAAATGTTTTTATAAGTATGCATGTATACTGTGTAAAAAATCCAATTATAGGACGTCACAAACACATTAAAATAATAATATTTAAAATATTATTGAAGTTGTATGAACTTCAAATCCAATTGAGGTATAGCACAAATCTTTATTGTTATCAATAAACTCCTGTATACCATAGTAAGTAGGTATTTCTTTTCAAATATAATTTAATAGCGTTACGAAATTTCTTGGTATTTAGTTCCTTCCACGCATTGGACAATATAATATGTAATTTCATAGCCATATATGTATCTGAAAGTGTTTAGATTCCTTGATAGTCTAAAATGTTTGTGCGCTATATGTTTGTGTGTGTGGCGTGTATTGTTTGGCAATGATCAGAAGTTAAATTATTTTTACAATGAGTCAAACACTGAATAAACTTATTTGTGCACCTTAATATTTGAAGTTGTTTAAAAGAAAGTTCACACGAGTCACTACATTCTGTATTAGTAATTGTTGTGATCGCTCTCTTTTGTGTATTTAAGATTTCTTTTTGGAGTAATATTGTATAACGATATACCGATACGCCGTTAGCAATACATCGGAATTAATCATGGACTTTAAAATTTGTAATAAGTATATAACAACAGATGCGCTAGAACCTCGATGTAGCCCCTATGTCAGTTTGCTATCCAATATCAGACCAAGGCAGTTGACTGGACCAATATTATTTACAAGGGACGATCCCAAAACCCGAAAATTCAAGAAATTACGAAACTTTGGGAACATGTAGATCACATTTAGGGATGTGCTACGCATTTTTTTTCTCTGCGGAAAATAACTTAATGGGCGAAATGAATATCTGAAAAAGGAAAACTTTCCATTCTGCCTATGCGCATAACTCGTTAACAGTAAGAGGTATAGAAAACGTTTTAAGACAAAAGTTGTTTGCTTGAATGAGCTTTATTAAACAGATAAGAAAAGAAATCAATATATTAACATTTTTACATATATTCTTTTCGACGAGTGAACATGTTTGGCTTTAATAATAGGGAATAGGGATTGGTTGATTGTGTAAGACACCTCTAGTTACAATGTTGAGATTTATTTTAAAAACTAACAAAAATATTGATGACTATATTATAACGTATTACTGTATTGGTTTCATTAGATTAGATTGTTTGTTACCAAAAAATATAGGTTATCGAAAGATGCAACATTGGACGGGTCAACAGTAAAAAAAGTTTTTACAAGAAAGGTAAAGCGAATAATATAAGGAAATAGTAGATACACAGTTCATCACACTTGGAATTAATAAAAGATGTTAGTTGATTGTGTAGCGGTCCTGTAGTGTTGAAAATGGTCGCCATAAATATTATGAATGTAATACATTTGCTGATGGTAAACTTTGAAGTTGCTAATAATAATAATGGGACAGCTACGAATATCAACGAAATCCAATTGTACGACATAGTAAAAGGTAGCCTACTTGATGCTCAAAGAGGAACATCTTTTTCACTGGAAACTGATACAACCCTAGAATTTTTGCAACCGGAGAGATCACATTCCGTAGAATTTCTGGATGGGGTATATACGGCCACACTGGAAGAAACATTAGAAGCAATAGAAGGCGAAGAAGAAGAGTTTATACCAGAGGAAGGAGTATTTGTAACTTTAGAATAGGAATCCAACGCTGTTACTTATTGCAAAAGTGGGAAGAAAAGACGAGCTACGCTGAATACTGTCCAGAAAAGGTTTCGCTAAGTTTCATCAATGCAGCAGTGCTACAGGTAAATGGTGAAGTATTATTGTGACATAGCAATGATCTGTTCCTACTTGTTATTCTATAGTATTATTTTTTACGTTGGAAAGAAGCAATAAACAGAGGTGGTACGCGATGAGAAAGGTTGCTAAAAATTTCTCAATTCGTGTTTAATGAATTTGTAAATAGTATTGATTCAGGTGTCATTACTTATTATTTGGAGGTCCAGAAATGGGCATTACAAGCTAACATAGACATTGGTTTATTATGAAACTTTGGGAACATGTAGATCACATTTAGGTATGTACTACGCATTTTTTTCTGCGGAAAATAACTTAATGGGCAAAATGAATATCTGAAAAAGGAAAACTTTCCATTCTGCCTATGCGCATAACTCGTAACAGTAAGAGGTATAGAAAACGTTTTAAGACAAAAGTTGTTTGCTTGAATGAGCTTTATTAAACAGATAAGAAAAGAAATCAATATATTAACATTTTTACATATATTCTTTTCGACGAGTGAACATGTTTGGCTTTAATAATAGGGAATAGGGATTGGTTGATTGTGTAAGACACCTCTAGTTACAATGTTGAGATTGATTTTAAAAACTAACAAAAATATTGATAACTATATTATAAGTTATTACTGTATTGGTTTCATTAGATTAGATTGTTTATTACCAAAAAATATAGGTTATCGAAAGATGCAACATTAGACGGGTCAACAGTAAAAAAAGTTTTTACAAGAAAGGTAAAGCGAATAAGATAAGGAAATAGTAGATACACAGTTCATCACACTTGGAATTAATAAAAGATGTTAGTTGGTTTTGTAGCGGTCCTGTAGTGTTGAAAATGGTCGCATAAATATTATGAATGTAATTCATTTGCTGATGGTAAACTTTGAAGTTGCCAATAATAATAATGGGACACCTACGAATACCAACGAAATCCAATTGTACGACATAATAAAAGGTATCCTACTTGATGCTCAAAGAGGAACATCGTTTTCACTGGAAACTGATACAACCCTAGAATTTTTGCAACCGGAGAGACCACATTCCGTAGAATTTCTGGATGGGGTATATACGCCCACACTGGAAGAAGCATTAGAAGCATTAGAAGGAGTAATTGTAACTTTAGAATAGGAATCCAACGCTGTTACTTATTGCAAAAGTGGGAAAAAGACGACCTACGCTGAATACCGTCCAGAAAAGTTTCATGTATGGTCATCTACAGGTAAATGGTAAAGCATTGTTGGGACATAGCAACGATTTGTTCCTACTGTATTCATTTTTACATTGGAAAGAAACAATAAACAGAGGTGGTAGGCGACGAGGAAGATTGCTAAAAATTTCTCAATTCGTGGTTAATGAATTTGTAAATAGTATTGATTCAGGTGTCATTATTCATTATTTGGACGTCCAGAAATGGGCATTACAAGCTAACATAGACATTGGTTTAGAGAATTTTAAAGCATCACGGCACTTGGTTTGAAATTTTAAGAAAGGTTACAAAATAATTTGAAGAAGAATAAATGAACTTATTACCCGATAATATGGTATAGACTCCGAACAATTTCATTAATAGTCCACGAAATCATATAGGGCAGGTCGGGATAGATAATACATTCAATGCCGATGAGAGCAGTTTTAATCTAGAGCTACGTTCCGGCCGCACTTTATCTGTGCAACGAACAAAAACTCTTACAGCAGTCGTGCAGTCTATACCCGCAACTACATATTATTATACCATATTCCCAACAGTATCAGCTTCCGGAAAACTGCTCTCACCTCTATTCATTGTCCTCAAAAGCTAAGTGGTAATTTCGGTCCGCGTGCAGCACAGTCTATGTTTCGACCGTGGACATCCACATCTGAAACAATAGCATCCACGTCTGGAAAATTACCAAAAGTACTATTTCAGCAATTGTCAACCAATGTATATTTGCCAAATGTAGGAACTCACAGCATTTTCTTGTTGGACTCGTGGACAACTGTTCGGCAACTGTCCTGCAACATTAAAAAGCAGTGTACCATCCAACAAACATGTGAATATATTAACGATACCGAATAAAACTAAATCAATGATACAACCTCTTGGTGTAGATGGTTTCCGCATATGGAAAAAAAACTTTGTAAGAAAATTTTCTTCTAGGAGTTTCATCACCATGTAGAATAATCCATTGTGTCTAAGTATAAAAAAATATATGCAAAAATATTGACACATTGAACATTTCTTTGTCTGCTTAATGAAATTCATTCAAACAGATATAAACACCTAAGAGCATTAGTAAAAGGGCAAATTAAAACGGCCTAAAATGATTACATAATTAATGTGGAGAGTTGTATTGCACTTGATCCCTAAACTTTCTGGCCTCTTCTTTACAGCAAACAAAGAAAATCTTGAATACCAGGTTCAATGTGTTATGGCGATATTACTTATGAAACCCCACAAGGTATTGTGGATGCATTTGCATCTTATTTTAGTAGTATATACTTGGATTGGAGTACCAACCTCACTCCACCAAACTGTTGCGATCGCTCTCCCTTCCTTGTTATTCCCATCATAACGGAGCTGAAGTTGATGGCAGCGATCAGAAAGTTGAAGAACAAGATGGCGTTCCAAGCTTCCTAATATGTGACGTCATCCAGCAAGGTGGAAAATTATAGGCCTCTTAAACTCTTATACTCAATAACTTTGGAAAGGTGTTTGAAGCGGTTCTTTACTCACATATATATCCATTAGTTAAACATTATATATCTGAACATTAGCATGGGTTCAGGGAATGTAGGTCCACTACACGAACTTAGCGGAATTCACCCAATTTGCACTTAACACGCTAGATTCAGCGTTTGCTGCGCAGAGGGACAACATTGTATCTTCCGCATTGAAGATGTTCGGACTCTTTATTAGGAACAGCGCCCTCTTCAATATTAACACTATCAAGCTCCTATATATTACATATGTTAGACCTAGACCAGAGTACGGTTGCATGATATGGAACCCCTGCTGCGCTTCTCATAAGTTACCTGTTGAGGGCGCACAAAGAAATTTTTTAAAGTATTTATGGTGTACGGAGGAGAATGCTTATCCCAGTTGCGGTTTCGACCATCAGCTTCTGCTTAGGCGATTTGCCATCGAGTCATTGGAAATTAGACGCCAGCTGTATTTAATAAAATTTGTTTACAACTTGGTCCGTTCAAAGATTAACTCGCCAAATCTACCCTCACAGCTTCATGTACCCCGTCCTTCGTCCCGTCAAACATTAAGTTTCTATGTTCCATATGTTCGCCTTAATTCTACCTTGAATTCTCGCATAGTCTCTATGTCACGCGCATTAGTTTAACCCTCCATTGGGCGCGCGGACCTCACTAACGTGGTTAGTCGCGTGGATTACAATTGTACTCCGATACAATTGTACTGCGAAATAAATATGTAAACATAATGCAAATTCAAAATAAATTCTTATTTAATTTATTTTGTATTTAATTGTTAATAAAAAAAAAAAATTTTAAATTCACATGTGTATATCTTCACATATTAACATGCATTATGTTTACATATATATATTTCGCAAAAATTTTGCTGTGGAAAAATCAAAAGCATTACAACAATTTAACCAAGATATATACTTTTCTACAAATAAACCTTATGATAAAGTAAACCAAACCTCAAAAAAATATAAATAGAAACCTATAAGCCAGAAAACATAAACAAAAGTTGAACGGTTTTTACTCTAATAAACAGGTGGTACATACATCTTTCATGTGTTCTTTGCACACATGATGACCATATTTGTGACAAATTCTTCTTGTTGATTTATTACGACTTCTCGAGCAAATGTAACAACCTCGAATACAACTTCCTGGCTTATCTGGTGGTGGAGGAGGGGTAAGGTTTCTTCAAGTCCAATGAGAAATCTTGCTCGCCGCCTAGTATCTCTTGGTATAAATGAAATCGTTGATCTGTGTTCTATTTGGGGTTTTATTAGTTCCTATGGAAAATTTTCAGTGAGTGAGATCGAAAGATTTTTTATTGAGAGTACTTAGCTTTATACACGTAAGCAGCGTTTATTCTAGCTATATTTAATAGATCATAAAACACAACCATTGGCCAACGATTGGTTGTTCTGATTTTTCCAATATATGTATTTGTCGAGGTAGTTATAATTTGAATAATACTGTCACTTAGAAAAAGTTTTAAACAGTCGATCTTTGACAATACATTTCCAGCATTTCCTTTTGGTCCGGGAAACAGTTTGATAATGTTGTGAGAACGAACACGCACTTGCAAATTAGCTCCACACTTTTTCCACTTAGTTCTATCATTTTCTTCATGTACGCAGCTGTCCCGGTTATATTTTGGCCTTCGTCTGAAGAAACTTCTTTATCGGAATCTGTTGGATGATCGCAATATTTTCCTCGAATTCATCTTCATCTTCTTAATCGGAAGGCTCCTCTTCTGCACTTGAAACCTCTTCATACAATTTCATCCACTGTTCAGAGTCTCTACTAGTTTATATACGTCGTTTTTTTGGTTAAGACATATCTATATCTGACATAAAAAATATAACGCACAACGAGGCCTCCTTATTACAGTAAAGAGTTTATTGCAGTGTAGATAAACATAAACAAAAGATAGCAATATCTCTAAATAGGATATAGTAATGATCAAAGAAAAACTCACCTAAATTTTGTAACAACCTTGCAAATTCTAAGGTGTACACTGGGGCAGAAATGTAGGCGCGTGGATTACAATTGCAATCCAGTCTTCTTTGATAGCTAATAACTCAAACAAACGTATTCCCCGACCGCTTATTTTATACTAAGAAATAACTTACATCTATTATAGACAGCTACTCAGACGCGCTACCCCGTTTACGTTTACGTTTTGAATTGGTCGTCAGAAAAAGAAACGTGGATTACATTTGTAATCCACGCGCCTAATGGAGGGTTAATGTCGCTCTATTGCGACATCAATTTTCCCCCTCTAATACCTTTATTTTTATTTTGTTTTACTGGAAAGGAGTTATTCGAACATTTCCTAACGCTATTTAATAAATATTTGTTAAAGATAGAACATGCAGGCTGTTTGATATACAGTCTTACACCGCCACATTTTAAACTATGCACATCACATTATCCGAGACTGGTAATGCAAATGAGCGTTTTACAAACGAAAGTCGCATTCTTTCTCTTAATATTGGAATTGGATTGTGCCGCCAACGAAATCGCATATTCAACCAGCAACTGCCTTGAATTTCGATGGAAACAGCAGAATTCGATTTTCAATCAACTGTATCCACTTTGTTCCGAGATTGCGACGTAGCTAATCATTTAAGTCTAGAAGTGTATTAAAGGTAAATTTCCGAAAACAATAGAAATAAGATTTGATCCTTATTAAAATATGAATGCTATAGAGTATTTGGAACACGAAATAGAGATGTTGGATGCGTTTCGTCAATAATGTCAATTTATTATTCATATTTTCGTGGGGAAGTTTACCTGAAATGGGATACTTTGGTAAAACGGGATACCCTAATTATTTTGTGGAGCATGCAACGCCGTTTATTGTGCAATTGACCTAATACTTCTTATCAGTGTATGAGTAACCTTCAGCAGTTTGACCAAAATCGTGACAGGTGCAACGCCGCTAGGTGAGTTTTGATCATATTTCTTGTAAAAATTTAGATCTACAAACATAAGCTTCTCGTTTTTATAGCCAATGAGATAACGGCGATAATTTTTTTTTACCAATTGCTAGCACATAAATGACTACATAACGTATGAAATTTTAAGGTTATATTCTTATATGGAAAACGTGCAGACATTTTTTGTTTTGATAAAATGGGACGCGGCATGTGCTTCTAAATTTTATAAACGCAATGCTCGTTTTCTGTTTCAATTTGAATACGATTGCGGTGAACATCATCGGTATTTTTTCTATTTCAGAATTAAGCTACTATTAGCAAATATTGCAGCTCGGGAAACAATCCGTCAGTCTTCGTCCGAGGAAGGAATGGCGAAAGCAATTAGATTAGTGTCAAGTGGCAAATATGGTTACTTAAAAGCGGCAAAAGTTTTTTCGGTACCAAAAAGCACTCTTGAGCGGAGAGTGAAAAACTTGAATAAAAAAATTACCGGGCATGAAAAAGGCCTGGGAAATAGACAACGAACTTTTTCGCGCCAAATGGAAGAACAACTATTTGAGTACGTAGAAAATATGGAGAGCGTGCTTTTTGGATTAACGTCTACAGGTGTACGTAGGTTGGCGTTTCAGTTAGCGGAAAGGAACAATTTGAAACATTTTAAATAAAAATAAAAAAAAATGCCTGGCTCCGATCATTTATGAAAAGAAATCGCCTTTTCCTGAGGAGACCTGAAGCAACATCGGCAGCTCGCGCTAAGGGCTTTAATAGAACTACCGTGGGAAATTTTTTTGATTTGCTGGAGTCCCTTCAAGATAGATACGCGTATGCACTATCTAAAATATTCAATGTCGATGAGACGGGCTTAACAACTGTGCAGGGGCGTCCATCTAAGGTGATTGTAATGAAAGGTAGAAAGTAAGTGGGAACATTAACCTCAGCAGAACGAGGAACACTATGCATTGCGATTATATGAATGAGTGCTGCAGTGACATATATTCCACCAATGGTCATTTTCCCACTAGGTCGCGTCAAGGAAGAGTTTTCGTTTGGGCTACCCCCGAATCCATAGTTGCCTGCCATCATTCTGGTTGGATGCAATTGAGTCTCGTCGAAAAGTACAAGTTACAATCTACCACTGCGTCAAAAGAAAATGCTTCGTTGCTTATAATGGACGGCCATAAAACTCATACTCAAAACATACCTGTGATACAGAAAGCCAGGAATCACGGTGTTACCATATTGTGCTTACCACCACATTGTAGTCATCGCATGGCACCGCTTGACGTTTTTTTATAGCACCTCTATCGACATTCTACAGTCAAGAGGTTGAAACATTTCTACGGAACAATCTAGGTAGAGTCGTCACAATTTACCAAACAGGCAGATTATTTGGAAAGGCCTTCTTAAGGGCAGCAACACTCAATAATGCAATTCATGGTTTTGAGAAAACTGGCTTATTTCCCGTTAATCGCCACGTTTTCACTGATGATATGTTTGTAACTGCCGATCCGACTGATCAGCCAGAAAATGAATCAACTTCAACATGAGAGGGCTCAGCAGAAAGGCAACCACCATTTCCAATCAGGCATCAAACACCACCTCCATCGACTACATATTTCCCCACACACTATCACAATTAAATACAACTCGTCCTCATGAGTCAGAGGACAGCTTCTCCAGTGATGATGATAAACCTCTGGCCAATATTCTTCAGGATTGTGTTTCACCAGAAATGATTCAAGCATGCCCAAAAGCAGCATTAAGAAGGCATGCGAAAACTGCAAACAGATATAAGCCTGCCATCTTAACGAGCTCATCTTATAATGACGAATTGAATGCCAGTATAGAGGTGAAACGACGTAATGTGCTAACCAGTAAATTACCATCTTTGAAAGGAAATGGATTATCGAAGGGAAAATCAGTAAAGATAATCTCCAAACCACAGAAAAATAGTTCGACCGAAAAGAAAACTGATGAAGAAACAAACAAGACTAGAGACCAAAGAGATGTGAATAGAAGAAGTAAGACCAAAGACAAAAATACCAAAGAAATAGGCATGGCCAAAGAAAACAGATCTCATGAAGAAAATCCTGTGTGCTTTTATTGTGAAGTAAATTTTGTAAGCAGCAAACCTAGTGATCAGTGGATTCGTTGTAGTTCCTGCCAGAGATGGGTTCACGAAGCTTGCGGTGTATCAGGCAACGAAGCTAGTTATTTCATATATGATCTGAGCTTGGAAATATAATCACATTTTAGAAACACTACTGATTCCGTTTTTGATATATATATTCCTAAAATGGGAAATCTGACTCGCCCAAGAAATGCTTCTTTTTTGTTCTATGTTTAATACTTTCGAATGTTATGTTTATTTTTTGAAGAAAGTTATGTTTGGTACCTATATCCAATATGCGGTTTGTCCGTGATTTTGTACTTAAACTTTGTTTTAAAACCAGATCCAAACTTCAAGTATCCCATTTTAGGCAAACTTCCTCTATAATGGATGAGATTCTGTTGATTTAAAGATCCTAGAGTCGATTGCTTACATCTACTTTCCAAAATCTGTTACGGAACCCGTATAGTTCGCTTTTTACTTTTGCTGAGTTTTAGTTATTCAGTTGTTGTTATTGTCATGAGCAAAAAGCCGCGTTTTATATCGTATTAATAAATGTTTGTTAAACATATGTGTGCACACTGCTTTCGTAAACGTTTTTAGAATATATTAGAATGGTAAACACACTGTTCGGATTACTCCTCCCGCACAAGTATTAATTAATTCGGGACGACACGTGTTTTGGGAATACGTG
>JARFOC010000328.1:202676-230477 GCA_031763485.1 Osmoderma eremita | reverse complement strand
AAAGATACAGCCTTTTCATTATCAGTATTTTCCTCTGCATTGATCATATCGGCAGAAGCAGGCTGTTGATCGTCTGGACGAGGGTTTTCATTTATTGTGTCCACAAGTAGGTTGCTGATTTTCTGGCTGAGGTTCGTCATTTATTGTATCGGCAGAGGTTATTCTGGTTCGGGACGGGGTTCAGATTCAATCGTAACAGAAATGGGATGAGTAAGAACGGCTAAGTTCTCATCTGTGCTATTATTATCATCAGCTCTGTCCAAAATTATGTTTTGACCTTCACCGAAATCACCATCTTTTAACATTGTCTCAAAGTCGTCTTCACTTACTATTTCCGCCAACCCGTCAAATGATGGCAAGACTGATTTTAAACCAACTTTGGGTTTGGAGCCAAATATAGCTTTGTAAGGACTGCGATCGATACCGGAGTGGTAAGCTCTGTTTTTCATGAACTGTACGAATCTTAACCCTTCCGACCATTTTGTGTTTTATTTGTGTCTAACCATGTAAATACCATCTTTTCTACATCCTGATTTGCTGTTTCTCTACTGAGCTTTGAGATTGGCTATGACGGGGTTTGCCATGTACAATTTTGGGTTCTCCCCACATTTGGCATAATTCGACAATAACTTTATTAACGAATTCTCTGCCATTGTCACTGTGCAAAATGCATGGCGCTCCAAATATTGTGAAGATATCCAGCAAATGATATGCGACGTCTTCGAGTCGCTTTGTTTTTAGTGGTATCGGAATCACAAACTTGGTGAGGTGGTCTTGATACACCATGATGAACTTAAAATCACCGTCTGCTAGTGCGTATTCTGTTCCAACAATCTAGCCGTTTCTTTTACTCTTTGCTGAGCTTATCCAGAACTGACAAGAATTCACTATGTATATTCCATACTTCCTATTTGTGCAAAATATCCAAGAAAATTTGATTATTATGATACCTACCAAGTGTATTTGAAAAATATACCTACTTAGATATCGGATCGTAATATTGTTCTTACAAAGAATTGCTTATACAACATGGAAGCCAGCATTATTGTTGTACGAAACCATAATTTAGGTGGTCCACTATAAGAATTTTTATTTTTATATTTACTATTTTAAGCCATCGTACCCTATTATTTTATAATTTTCATACGCACCAAATCCAAGTGGCTTGCGTCATTCGACAGTCGCCAGTTTTCATATCGCTTCCCCTTGTCACGCTTGTCATTTTGTTTTTTGTTGACACATACATTTCGCAGTATTTTTTTTTGTGGAATGCCAATACCGCATACAATCATATCATGACCGCTAAGAACACTTAAACCGATCAAATTCTCGTGAAAATCTTCTTCTAGCAGCGAAAGGGATAGTAGCTAGTGCAATTCTACTTCGCAACGATGACGTCTTTCGTGAACAAGAAGTCGCGCATATTTAGGGAGGCGGGCGAACCCCAGCCCTTGTTGCCGAAACGTTCGGAGGGTCGCCTGAAGCGGTACCCATCGTCGACTGACGCTAGGGCGTGGACGCTGGAGAATGAGGAACGCAGACAGCATATACTCGAAATCTTACAGCAGAGAACAGGTGTAAGTATTGAGTAGGTTTTCGTGTATTATTGACAGGTGTCAAAATAGAGATGAAATTTATACAAATTATCATCTCGACTATCAACAGTGGATGCATCGTCTTTGATGTTGTAGGGTATAGCCTGTTTTTGACAAACGGTTTAAGCGTATAAGTAAGGTAAATCTGCCCCCGAGCCAAATTAACTAACGATGTTATGCTATTGTTGCTTATATCCGATAAGATAATTACCATCTAAGTTTAGCAATGTCAATGTTTTTGATATCAACCATTGCACAGAACTTGAAGTTTTAGATAGTATTAGACACTTAAAATCAAAAATGACATCAGGCCATGACAATATTCCTAGTTATCTCATACGCAAATGCGCCTCATCCTTGGCACAACCACTTACATGCCTTTTTAATTTATCACTAAAAACTTCTACCTTTCCACAACTGTGGAAGCTTGGACGAATTATTCCAGTATTCAAGAAAGGAGATACATTTTGAGAAATGTAAAGTCTCTTACTTCCGAAAATCAACATGGTTTTACGAGGTGTGTGAATTAAGTAATGAGATAATTACAATTGAACGCTGTCTCTCTCAAAATAACTCCCTTGGGAAGCCACACAGCGTTGGAGACGGTTCTTCCAATCCTCATAGCAGTGCTGGAAGTCGGATATTGGAATCGCCTCTAGCTGGTCAGTTACAGCCGTTTGAATGTTTTCGAGTGTCCCAACACTTTCAATCTTGGGAAGAGGAAAAAGTCACAAGGACTCAAGTCAGGTGAATAAGGAGGCTGAGGAGCCACAGAAATATTTTTACTGGCCAAAAATCCATTTATGGAAATTGTTGTGTGACAAGGCGCATTGTCACGATGCAGGATCCAATCGTTCTTGATGTTTGGTCCCACACGCATGACCCTTTTTCGGAGTCTTTTGAGAACCTCTCGGTAAAAATGTTGATTAGCTACCTGACCTTGAGGTACGAACTCTTTGTGAATGATTCCCTGGCTATCAATGAAACAAATCACCATGCTCTTGGCTTGAAATTAGATAACAGGAGACGAGTTGATGTAATTTATACAGATCTGTCGAAAGCATTTAATGTTATCGATCATTCACTTTTAATACAGAAACTTGAACCTTTTGGCAATCTTGGCAATCTTGGCAATCTTGGCAATCTTTTGCAATCTTGTGAAATTATTATCATCATACTTGAAAGATAGATAATTGCCTAATGAGCAGAATCTGCTTCTGTGTGGGGCAAGGCTCGACTCTTAGTCCTGTTCTCTTTAACTTATTTATAAATGATTTAGTGGCATCATTGGATTGCGAAGTGTTGGCGTACGCCGATGATCTAAAAATATATAAAGAAATTGATAGTATTGCTGATATTATTGATTATCTAAAAATTAATATTGATAAATATATAGCTGTATCATACACAAAGTTACGTGACCCCATTATATACCAATATTAAATAAATCATATTACTGTCATACTGTCATCATACTGTCATGTAATTCAATCAATCAATATTTAAAGATCTGGGAGTTCTTTTTGATAGTAAATTACCATTTTCGGAGCACATTAATTCAATTTGTCGCTCAGCGTTAAAGAGCTTCGGGTTCTTGATTAGAAATTGTCGCAATTTCCAAATCCCTATAACTTTAAAAACAATATATTGGTCGCTCGTAAGAAGTAAATTAGAATACTCATCAGGCATACACTTACCTCATCTTATCACTGGAACGTATACAAAAGCATTTCCTAAAATATATGTCATTTGGAATTGATGGTACTTACCCGACTAGAGGCACAAACTATAATCATCTTCTTTAACAACATGGTTTTGCATCTATAGACGGACTATATCTTCTCCATCTTTGGGAGAAGATATAGTCCGTCATTTTTATTAAAAATACTGCGACACAAAATCGATGCATCTAAATTATTGTCGCAGATATACTTTATCACACCTAGGCACAACACGCGTTCCACTGAAAGTCTGTACGCTCCCAGATAGAACTCCAATGTTCTGAGAAAAGCTTCATTGACACACATGATCCGAAACATAAACACTCCTTAGCCCGATCCATTTATTTAATAGAACTAGCCAATTTTTTATTTATTCTTATAGTTACTACACATTTGATACCGACATTGTTATGTATTAATTGTATTTGTTACTGTAAACTGTGCTACTTTAAAGTTTTTGTGTCATGTAAGTGGTGTATGTAGACAATGTTGGATATTAAAGATATTATATTATTATTATTGTAAGAAACGCGTTACATAATGCTTATTAGGTAGTAATCACTGCGATGCGGCTAATGCTATGAATAAATCATTTCAAACGACTGCTGTATATATTACTAACTTATCTAGCACCGCAATTAGTAATAAAATAGTTATGAGGGAAGAATCAATGTTTATACTTCCATTTTATAGAGAAAAAGGGCGTAATATAGTAGACAAGCTAAAAAAACTGCAGGTCCCGATGAACTATCAATATTTATCTCGTAAAGAATTTAGGCGGTTTCTACTTGACATTTTAACTTAGGTACCTAATAAACGATGTATACTTTGTTCAATGAACATAGTATTATAAACAGACTGTTCGGATTACTCCTCCCGCACAAAGTTTCGGGAATACGTGGATTCCCATTATCAAGTCGAATAACCGAATCATTACTGAACAGAGTATTATTGCTATTATACAATTTGCTACCACAAGAAACACCTTAAATAATACCAACTTCTTTTAATAAAAACATTTTTCTTCGTTTTTCTAAAAACCTAGTTTTATGACTAAAGCCCTTTCCGCATCGCTCGATTAAAATAAAAGGCAAGTCGGGGAAAAATGTCCATAGTTTTATAATTTGAGAATAATTCAAAAAGTATGTATATTTTAGAAATTCCGAATACATATGTTCAAAAGATATAATGTTTAGAATGTTATAACAGAAACAAATTCCATTTAAATAGTAAAATGATTAATACAAAAACGTTAAACTGAAACCTTACTATTGGCATCTTACCCTGACGCATAGGGGTGAGATGCCAAAGTGAACAACCTAATTTCCATAAGGCATTGACGCATCTCCATCAAATATTTCAGTAGTGTATTACTTGATATTGGGTAAAGATGCCAAGTAGTACATAAAAATATTAAATTTCTCCACATCATCGCACGTATTTTCTCTAGTTGTGCATACTTCATGCAGCCACATCTTGCAAAAAGTACAGCAGATCCAGTCTAGTTTTGGGCTATTTTCGTCAGCATAGTAGCCTTTATTTAGGGCACAAAATTCACCACTGTCGCTGTCTACGTCGTCAAAAGAATGATCGAACAAATTCTTATTGTCACTTTCTTCGTCGCTGCTGCTTTCAGATAACTTCCTTTCTAGTTTATTTTTGATGTCACGATTCTTCTCTTTATGATTTCCTTCCTCTTGTTTTTCCTTCTGCTTTTGTTGTCTCTCATTTTGTTTCTTTTGTTTTTCTTCTTGTTTCTTTTGCTTTTCCTCTTGCTTTTTTTGCCTGTCTTCTTGTTTCTTTTGTTTTGCAGCCTGTTGAATTTCTCCAATTTTTTGAGCTATTATACTCTAACTTCAGGAGAGGTCATTACTTCCGCATGCTGCTTCCTAGGATGCGACTTACTTGGTCCAGGCAGTACAGAAATGGGAGACATTTCTGCAAATGTCATTCCGACAGAATCATTGTGAATTTCTTCGCCATCTTCTTCTGGCTCCATTTCGTGATCATCTTCTCTTGGGTCAATTTCTGGACCTCCTCCTGGATGAACTGCTTTCCTGTCTGCTGTTTGAGGTTCTTGTTGTCTTGAAGTTGGTCTTAATTCAGGATTCTGATTTTGACTCTTACCCCAATAGCTGAGAGAAAACGCCAAACTAAATTATAAATTCAAATTTCGTGCCAACTCTCGGGTGTAGGTTAGGTATAGGATACGGTGGCCTAAAATAAATTAAAGTTAAAAAATACCCCTTACCACCTTGTTGAGTAAAGAACTCTGAATACGCATTTCGGCCAACGACGCTACTATCAAACATGAATTAGAATTAGAATGTTTGATAGTGGCGTTCTAAGAACAGGATTGTTCTCGGAGTGCTACGCTTGACATTATATCTTTTCCTTTGTGGTTTTCTGCTGAGGGTGGCAACTTAGTTGCCGAAATGCGTATTCAGAGTTCCTTACTCAACAAGGTGGTAAGGGGTATTTTTTAACTGAAACTCTCAGGTGGTGATAAGCATCAACACTAACATTTCCGTTTTGCTACTATTATTTTAAACCGATTAAAAATACTAAGATAACTAATTGGTTACGTGAATTGCACAGGACTGAAAATATTTATTTACCTGCTCTAAACACTAATTCACATGTTAAATCACTTCACTTTCTCGAAAACTTCCAGATTGCTCGGCTCACCTCCACACGTCGCAATAGAGCATTCATAGCGTCCGTTACACCATCTGAGGGATAGAGGCCCAACTGTTGCACTTTGACATCTTACCCGATTTGGCATCTTCCCCCCGACTTACCTTAATCAAGTGCCAGAAAGATATTTTTTTTTTTACAATTTTGAAACAGAATTTGAGCGCCGAATTTATTATTTTCAGGGCCTTAACCTCGGCAGATACATCCCAGTAGAAGTATTGATAAACACCCTATTAGCCAACAAAGACGCAGATCTTGAGAGATTGCGCAAGCAACTCGAAGACCTTCAGAAGCTCCTGAAGGCGTACGAGAACCTAGACCTAACGCCCGAGCAAAAGAGAAAACTCCAAGATGCGGTACTACACAAACCATGCGCCTTTTTTATTTCATTACATTCAATCTAAGAAATGTTTAGAAGAAACAATTGGGCATCGTCAGTGATCATCTGAGCGGCGGAAGCAGCGAAGTTCCGGAGAGTAGTCGGCGTAGCGG
Source organism: Osmoderma eremita (assembly GCA_031763485.1). Lineage (NCBI taxonomy): Eukaryota > Metazoa > Arthropoda > Insecta > Coleoptera > Scarabaeidae > Osmoderma > Osmoderma eremita. The sequence goes on along the minus strand of JARFOC010000328.1, from coordinate 223,972 downwards.
CGGTGGCACGGAATCTGAAGACGGAGCGACGCGATTCGGAACTACTAGCGAAGAAGAAACTGACGAAGATAGTCGCGGCAGGTCACCGCTGAAACGGACGCGGTTGGTCGTCGAGGAAGAGTGTGCGGCTGAGAAGGTGTCGCCGGCACCCTGTCTCAGTGAACCACCCTCCCGCGCAACCAGTGATGGAGAAAAGGAAAAGGATGAAGTCGTAGTTCCTCCGGGAACGGTCCTCCCCACTTACGATTGGGACGAGTTAACACCCGACGATTTAAAGCGTTTAGTTTTAGATAAAGATAAAGAGATTGCTGCGCTTAGAAATGCTTTAGCAGTAAGTGATTTATCGTTATCGTTTTTTCCAAATATTTTTTCTCCCCGCAGGAAAATGGAAACATTAGCGTTTTTCTTATCAAATAGCTATGGGATGTTGAAACTAAGTATTGATTTTTATTTAGTTTTAAGAATGAAATTATTTTTAATTCCGTTAATTGCATCTTCGAAATTATATACCGTGTTCTGGGGAATTTTGAGTTCTACCGTTTGTCATCGTATGTAGAACTTGAAAAAAAAATCGCTAACAGATTTATTTTTATATTCTTTTGATTACGGTAATCATTTTTCTTCAAGTGTTTCATCAAGAAAATGTATATACAGGCTGATTCATTTTCTACCCTCACCATGGGGAAAGTCAATACACTTATTGTACTCACCAGCGTGCGGTGTTTGTCCAACTGATAATTCATAGGGATGAAACCTATGCTTCTTCAGTATTCGTAAAATAATACGTTGTGCCGTGCCTGCTTCTATTGAAATTTGTCGGGTTGAAATCGATGAACTTTGCATTACACGTGCCAATACATTTACCTCCGTCTGTTCACTAATGCCTCTTGCAGTCTGATTTAGGTTACAGAAAGAACCGCACTCCCCAAACCTATCATACAATCTCCTAAAGATAGCTGGAGAAGGCTGGCGACGATGGAAATAGTATTGTGCAGCTTGTACTGCATTTTTATGACACAAAATGTAACACTCAACCATATCACGCTTTTCTAGATTAGAAAAAATCATGTTGCTACTTTACGAAATCTTAATCAGCGTTCGATGAAAACTAAGGTTATTTGCACCTGTCAATAATTGTCGTTTGCATCAATCAATTGTTTTCGTAGCTGACTACGTGAACAGTTCAGATATTAAAAAGGGAAAATAGCTGTAATTTATTTATTTGTAAAAAGAATTATGTGAAGTGTTATATAGTTGGAATCAATGAAAAAATGCCTTTTTTAAGAAGTCATAGCCCGACTATGGTTTCCATTAAAAAACCCAAATTATTTGTCATATCTCAAAAATTACAGCTTTAATAAAAAGTTCGACGAGACTGTCTTATTCAGCACATATCCACCTACAACTTTCTCGTTTACACTTTTTTCCTAAAGTCAATAATAATAGAGCTACAGGTACTAAACGAAATAACAAGTTTTTTTCGAGATATCTAGTTAGCCGTGCATTTGCTTAGTAAACGCTAAAAAAACTGTGTACTGCAGTTTTAGTTAAAGCAGATATGACGTCACGTGCAATTATTTACACCCGATATTAAAGTCATATAATATGAAAATCAAGGGGCAACGTAAAAAGAAATTTGTGTCAGACTGGACTACAAAAGTATATAAGCAACTATCGAAAAAAAGAACCAAAAAATTCGCAATTAACAGAATTAAAAAAAAACCGTAGTAGATTTTGTTATTAATATTGCCTTTACATTGTGTTTAGAAAACCCGTATGTACTTGGGTAGGTATTAGTGCCCAAAGCAGACTTAGACGCTGCAAAAAGTTTTTGCTTCAACAATTAATTCCCTGAATATACTCCACGTCAGAATATCAAATCCAAATTCAATTCCTCTTCTAATTGACAATTGTCGGGATCTTTTATTGTTGAACGTTGTTGTTTCTTATTCTTCAGACATTGGCACTTCACTATTTAACTCCAATAACATTCTAGTAACGATTTCGTGATCACCTATGAAATAAAAAACATATATAGAGTGTTCCCTAAGCACGCTCCAAAATTTGAGGATGTGATTTCTATTAATATGTAAAGAATCAATATTCCTATGAACATATGACAGCAAATACATATTAAGGAAGATATCGCTAAAAACAACCTAAAGTGCGAGAATTTGTATCTTTGTGGCCTATCAAATTTATGATTGTGTGTTAGCAGAAATACCCGTTTGAATTTTATACATTCTTTTTTAACAAAAGACGTTTGGCATTGCCATAAATACTTATCTGCAATTAAAAATGGTTTAATGTTCCTTATCACTCAGATGGCTCTACAATAATGTTTTTGTACAACAGAGTCTATTAAGGAATACGAATGAATGTTACAATATTAGTGTATGAATTTCAGAAAAAAGTCTTCTCTCTTGGAACCGATTCGACATATTCCAACTTGAATAAATAAAATGTACGTAATGCATCCCCGATTTGACTTTGGACGTTTTGTCTTGTTTGCTTATTAATAGACTATTTTTTCTTGAATTTCTTTGGCCGGAAATAAAGACATCATCGTTTTCTTAATAAACTCTGAATGTAGAATCTTGAGCAAGTTCATCATCAGTTATCTTTGCTTATGCGACAGCACCTTCAGCAACCAAGTTTCCAAATTTTATGCATACTGGTAGGTAGTCTTGTTGTTTCATGCCTTTTCACTTCTTTATTTTTTGATTTGATATTCACACGAGCGGTGCGTATGGAAAATGTAATTTTAATGTTATTTGGCACTTATTTTCTCCTTTATCAGTTTTTATCGTGATCGTATGCTACCATAGAATGTCGTATTTCAAAACCAATTGCACATTCAAATGTTGGAAGCGTGGATGTTGCAAGGTCTGTAGGTTCATCCATACGCATTCAACTTTTCCTTTTCGTTCCTTCTCTATACAATCACGTTCTCTTGTGTTGCCCTGCAGGCACTGCAGGACGAATGCGATAACCACAAGGTAATCACTAAGACGGCTGTCGAGCAATTGGAACACTTCGGTGACGTCATTGAAGAGCGAGACGCTTTGGCGTCCGAGTTGCATAGCTCGCAGCAAATGATCCAAACCCTCGCGGTACACACTCGCATTGCAATGCCCTCGTCTTATAAATATCTCTATGTATGCAACAGGGCCAGCTTGCCGGAGATCCGAATAAGGAAGTGGGCGCTATCGACGATGAGATCGAAGAATTGCGCAGGAAAGGGCTGCTAACGCCCGAAAAGGAGATCGAATTGTTACGTAAACAAATCGGTGTCCTCAAACAGTGCTGCGCTAAATTACCAGCCGTGCTAGCTGAGAACGATTCGCTGAGGAAACAGCTAGGATTAGGTGGGTTTATTTACTATTTATTGTAGAATTTAGAAGGCAATACTTCGTTCATATTTCATCTTCCTATCTATCTGTCTGCTAGGTGACACAGAAGGTACCTTAGAGGATATAAAAAACAAAGCCGCGAAAGCGGACAATCTCCAAAGTAAGTTGATATTCCCCAAATCAACACACGCATAGGATTTTATTGATCACTCTTTACAGAAAGGAACGATGAGTTAGAGAAGCAACTAGCGGCTGCTAGGTCAAAATTCGGCGACGACCTCACCAGTTCTCAGATCGAATTAGCCTCTGTCCGACAACAAATGGATTGTAAATGTAAAGAATTGGAAACGTTAAGAAGCGAAAACGCTACTATACGCCAAAAGATATCAGAATATAAAGAGAGAGACCAGGAAATGGAACGATTACGGTACAGAATTAAAGAAGCTGAGGTGCTCAGAATAGAAAGAGATCGCATGAAAATGCGCGTTGATGAACTGTCAAATATAGAAATGGAATTTATGGATCTGTTGGATAAAACGAAAGCTTTTGATTCTATCAGAGCGGAAAGGGATATGTTCAAAGGGAAATATGAAGAATTATTATGCGTAGAATGCGAATGCGAAACGTTAAAGCAACAAATGGTTGGGGCTAGATCTATTGCGGACGAGAGAAATGCTTTGGAAAGACAAGTTTGCGACCTGGAATGCTGCGTGGCTGATCAAGAGAATGAAATAAACAGACTCGTGGATCATATTGAGAATTTAGCACAGGGTCGAGACGAACAACAGGTAACCTATTCCGATACCAATCCTTTTAACACGTGTGGCAATTTTGTATTTAGTTATTTAGTAAATGTCTGAGAGGGTAAGTGACGTTCTATCGTTTATGAATATTTTTTCGTGCTTAAACCGTATCGTTTAAGGAGCGCATGAAATTGGCGTTGTGTGATATGCGCGGTGAAATCGAGAAAAAGGACCACATAATAGCCGCCTCCGAGGAACAGTTGGCTCACGTCCAGGACCATTTGAAGAACACCATCAGCGATGTTTCCTTCGAAACCAGCCAGCTCAAGTTGAAATTGGATCGCCTGCAGGAGGATTTGACCGCCGCCGATGCGAAGATCAAAAAGAAAGACGACGAAATCGATTTCCTACGTGAGCGCATCAAGGAAAAAGATGAACTGATCAATACTCTGACAGAAGAAAAAAAGAAATCCTTAGCGATGGCTGACAGTAACTCTTGCAAACAGAAAGATGAAATCATCAATAATCTAAAGAAGGCTTTAGAGGAGACCAAGGTAGAGAACGCTAAACTCCAAAGCATCGCCAATCGTATGACATCAGTCGTAAATGATGAGCACCTAGAAAATATGCTCGAGCAATCGAAGTGTGCCGTCAAGCGGGTCGCCCAAGAATTAGGGAGAAAGTTAGACGAGTGCAGATGCGTTTCTGACGGCAAGGATAAGCATGGGTGTGAAAAGATGGCGAGACAAATAATTAAACTCCAGGACGAGTTAGGGAAAGCTCATAAAACCATCGAAAAACTCAAAGAGAAAAAGACTGGGAGCGAAAGGATGCTCGCTGAAAACAAAACCCTGCGACGAGTATCAAGCGAGGTCCAAGAAGTAGCCAAAGAACAGATACAAGAATTGGTCGATCAACTCCGTCGATCTAAGGACCAAATTAAAACTTTGGAACTGGATAATCTTAAGATGCGCAGAAACGTCTGCCAAAACGGTAGTACACCCGAAGGTCCTGAGAACATGGAGCTCGTCAAACAGCAACAGGGTGAATTACTGGATCAACTATACAAAGCCAGGGAAAAGATTGAACGTCTCGAGCGAAAAGGATCAGGAGATTTGAACAGTTTAAACAGGCTGAAAAGTGACCTGGAATCAACTACATCGAAGAATAGCGCGCTGGAGAATAAAATCAAAAAATTACAAGATGAAGAAGATACGGTAATGCAGAAATTACGAGAAGCAGAAGCAGAAACCGATCGTCTCAACTTCGAAAATAGTCAGTTACATAGGGATATCGATAATTTGAAAGAAAAGGTTAAAAAAGCGGAAGGATTGTTAGAGGAGCTCAACAACGAAAACAATTCTCTGCAAGATACCTTAACCGACATGAAGAAATCGCACTCCGACGAATTGGAAAAATCCGAAATGGAGATTAGCGATCTCCATAAGAAAATAAAAAGATTGCAAGTCGACGTCGAAGATGGCGATGAGAAAGCGAAGTCCTTGATGCGCAAAAGTACTTCTAAACTGAGTAAGTTGCAAGTGCACAAAGAAAGACTCGCAGCTCGCCTACAAGTATCAGAGGCCAAGTTGGAGACTCTGGAAGACGAAAACCAATCGCTCCGTATAGAGTTGGATATATATAAGCCCAGGGAGTCGAGGAAGATGCCTGGCTGCGGGGCAAAGAGAAAACAAGAATTTTTTGAATTACCTCCAGATGTGGACGCCGAAGTATTGGCCAGGCAATTGGAAGACGAGAGGAAAAAAAGGCGATCGTCCGAAAAGAAAATACAGGAGCTAGAAGATTCAATTGAGGACGCTCGACTTTGTGGCTCCGAAGATGAAAACGATGAGTTGCTCGAGCAGATCGCCAAGCTCAAGAAAGAAAATGGTCTTTTACAAGAACAGCTAGATCAGTTGCAACACGACTCCGATAAAAAAATTGAAGACCTCAAGCAGGAATTAGAAAGAGCTGCTAGGGGACCAGCCAAGCGAACGAGAGCTGCTCTTTCCCTAGAAGATGTCATTGATCCAAAAGGATTACAAGCAGAGATCGATCAATTAAAAACCTTGCTGGCGAGCGAAAAAGCCAAATGCGATCAAGAAAAGGGCGAGTTAAAACACCAGCTCGACGCTCTAAAGAAGAGCATGAGTGAGAGCGAAGCACTTGACACATTGATGACCGAAAATGAAAGGTTAGCCAATAAAGTTGCCCAATTATCGAGTAAAGGTAAAAAGGAGGAAGAACTGCTAGAGAAGTTAAAGGAACTGGAAAAGGAGAATCAAAATCTAAGAAAAGCTCTTGATGATTGTGTATCAAAAAGTGGTGGCGATACTTCCGTCCTTAATTCGTTACAAAACGAAAAGGCTGATTTGCAAAGGAAACTATCCGATTTGGAAAAACTTCTGGCGGAAAAAGAACAGCAAAGCATCAGAGCTCCCTCCGAACTAGATGTGCTACGAGGCACAAATGAGGATCTGCAAAAACAGATAGCCGATCTCAAAAATGAACTGATGGAAGAACGGAAAAGTAAAGGCGCGGACGAAGCATTGCTCAATAAACTCTCCAATTTAGACGATGAAAATGAAAAGTTACGAAGACAACTCAGCGAGATTAAAATATCGCAAGCTGGCGATGGAGCTGAAATGGCCGCTTTGCAAGAGCAAAATAACAATTTGAAAAACGAAGTAGAAGATCTAAAAAAACAATTGGATGACGCCATTAGACAAGCGAAAGATTCCAGATCTGAGTCGGAAAAGATGGCTGATCTAGAAAGGCAACTGGACGATGCTAGAAAACTTGCGGGCGACTCGCAATTAGTGGCAAATGAATTAGCAGATTTGCGAAAACAATTGGAGGATGCCAAAAAACAAGCCGGTGATGCAAATTTGGCAGCAGAAGAAATAAATGAGCTGAAGAATCAATTGGATGATCTTAAAAAACTGTCGGGTGACTCACAATTAGCAGCAGAAGAAATGGCGGATTTAAGAAAACAATTAGCAGATGCTAAAAAGGAGGCAGACAACGCACAAGTGGCCGCAGATGAAGCAGAAGAATTAAGAAAGCAGTTAGGGGAAGCTAGAAAACAAGCCGCAGAAGGCGCAAAAATAGCAGATGAAGCAGAAGAATTAAGAAAGCAGGTAGAGGAAGCTAGGAAACAAGCAGCAGAAGGCGCAAAAATAGCAGATGAAGCAGAAGAATTAAGAAAGCAGTTAGAGGAAGCTAGAAAACAAGCAGCAGAAGGCGCAAAAATTGCAGATGAAGCAGAAGAATTAAGAAAGAAGTTAGAGGAAGCTAGAAAACAAGCAGCAGAAGGCGCAAAAACAGCAGATCAAGCAGAAGATTTAAGAAAGCAGTTAGAGGAAGCTAGAAAACAAGCAGCAGAAGGCGCAAAAATAGCTGCAGACGAAGCGGCAGAATTAAGAAAACAGTTAGAGGAGGCTGAGAAACAAGCGGAAAGTGCAAACGTTGCCGCAGACGAAGCAACAGAATTAAGAAAACAACTGGAAGATGCTATAAAACAAGCGGAAAGCGCAAAAATGGACGCAGGTGAATTCAGAAAACAGTTAGAAAAGCAAGCCGACTATGCAAGCGCGGCCGCAGATGAAGCAGCAGAATTAAGAAGACAGTTAGAGGATGCTAAGAAACAAGCCGACGATGCAAAGTCAGCAGCAGATAGCGAGGCGGCGGATTTGAAAAAACAATTGGAAGATGCCATAAAACGCGCGAATGATGCAAAGTTTGAAGCAGACGATGCTAAAAAGTTAGCTGCTGACGCCAGGGAAGAAGCAGATAACGCGAAGAAATTCATCGACAATTTCGCCAAATCTGCTGGTGATGAATTGGCTGGGGTGAGAGCCCATAAAGATAAACTGCAACAAGAATTAGATAACCAAAACGCCGCCAATGAAGAAATGAAACACCGACTGGAGGAATTGGAAAAAAGTAGTAAAACATCTGGAGATGAAGTAGCAAAGCTCCAATCGGAAAACAGCAAATTACAAGAGGAATTGGCAAACGAAAAATCGGTGGTAAATAAGCTACAAGGCGAACTGGCAAATGAAAAGTCTACGTCAGAGATGTTGCAGAAACAGCTTGCTAAGCTACTAGATGAGTCTGAGTTATTGAAGAAAGAATTGGACGATCTAAAACAGCAACTAGAAGAACTCAAAACGAGTTCTAGTGATGACGCGAAGCAACTGTCGCAATTGAAATCCGAAAGAGACGATTTATTAAAACAATTAGAGTTCCAAAAGGCGTTAGAAAATAATCTGAGGCAACAGTTGGAAGATGCCAAAAATATTGCCAGTGGTCTTGGTCCTTTGCGATCAGAACTAGACGCTGCAAAAGCAGATAATGCAAAATTAAGACAAGAATTAGATTCGTTGAAGTCTACAGCGGATGGTCTTAAAAATCAAATAGATAACCTCACTGCCGAAAAAGATCAACTACAAACTGAACTTAATGCGGCAACAGGGGACAGTGCCAGCAAGGACAAAGAAATATCATCACTGCGAGGCGAATTGGATAGCAAAAGTAAAGAGCTGGAAAATAAAAATGCAGTCATCGATGTTAAAAACGCCGAGATAGAAAATAACAAAAAACAGATACAGGATCAGAGGCAGCAGCTTGACAATCTGAAAAAAGAAGCAGACACGCAAAGAGCTGCGAAGGAAAACGCTGAGCAGGAATTGGAAAATATGAAAAATGATACCTCGAAGGATGATTCAATAAACTTTTTGCGAGGCGAAAACGATAAAATTCTCAAAGATATCGAAGCAGTAAAAAGTGATGGCGTGGCTAAAGATAATTTGATCCTTTCCTTGCAAACTGACAATAGTAAACTTGCAAAAGAACTTGAAGGTCTTAACAACGACAACGCCAAAAAGGATGATATAATTGCATCTTTAAATGACAAGATCAATAAACTCGCCAACGATTTAGATGCTGTCACGAAAGATGCCAAAGACAAAGAAAATCAAAACTTATTATTGGCACAAGAAAAAGATAAACTCAACAAAGAATTAGACGATCTAAAGAATGATACTTCAAAAGATGACATAATTGCTTCGTTGAAAGGAGATAAGGAAAAATTATCCCAAGCTCTTGCGGATAGTAAAAACGACGCCAAAGAGAAAGGAGATGCTATAGCAGCATTGACAGCTGAAAGAGATAACATCGCAAAGGATCTTGAAACATTGAAAAGTGACAGTACGAAGGATAACCAAATAGCAGCATTGAAAGCTCAGAACGATAAGTTATCCAATGATCTTGCAAATGCGAAATCTGAGAGCGATAACAAAGACAGCATCATCGCATCTTTGACGGCCGAAAAGAATCAACTGTCGAAAGAACATGATGAATACAAAAACCAAATGGATGCTTTACAATCAGAAAAGGAACAATTGTTACAAGATATTGACAAACAGAAGAGTGAAATCAACGATATGTTAGAAACCTCCAAACTTGCGTCGACAAAAGGCGATGAAGCTAGTAAGGCATTGGAGAAAGAACGGAAAGAAAGGGAGGAGTTGGAAAAGATGCTAAAAAATATAGAAAATAACTTAAATAACATGATAGAAGTGGATGAAACGGCCAAAAAAGATTTGGAAATGAAATCGAAAATAGTAGAAGATTTAGAAAATAAGTTGAAGTTCGAGCAAGAGAGAGCAGCTGCCGCAGAAAAAGCCTTACAAGATTTAAAAGATCTGATGGACCAGACATCTTCGTCAGATGCTGAGAACGTGAAGAAGTTCCAAGAGATGAGTGCAGAATACGAAAAGCAACTAAACGATCTCCGAAATCAAATCACACAATTGCAGGATAAAATCAAAGCATTGGAAGACGAAAACGCTAGACTCAAGGGTAAGTAGTTTATCGTAAAATGGATAACAATTAGTATTGACGTTTTGGCGTTTATCTAGATCTAGTTGATGAGAAAGAGCAAGAGATACAAGATATAAGGAAATTAAATTCTGAAAAATTGCGCGGTTCGAAGGATTTACTGAACGAAGCGGATAAGCAAAGGCAAGCTTTGGAAGATAAGATTGCAGGTCTAAGGAACAAAATAAAGGAATTAGAAAATGAGTTGGTAGCTCAAAAGAAGGAATGTAAAGACACTATTGATGCTTTGCAGCAGCAACATGAAAAGAACATCAGGGATCTGCACGAAAAGTATAACAAGGGCGTAGAACGGATACAGAGTTCTCATGAGGAAATAATGCAAGATATGGTGTACCGGCAAGAAGGGGAATTAGAAGTTTTAAGAGATCAATTAAAGCGTTTCAAGGGTAGAGTAGATGAATTGGAACGTGAGAATAATAAATTGCGCAAAAACGCTGATGAAATGAAGGCCATGAACGAAACCTTGAAGAATGAAAATGCTAATAAGTTTAGAGGCGCCGGAGGTGACCAGGTTCGTCTTCATATTGTTTTCCTTGTGCAATTTTCTTCATGTCACTAAACTAAACTCTACATTGTACAATTTTTAAACAGGCTATGGAACTGCAACACTTACAAGACACATATAGCCAACTGAAGTCTAGATATAAGGCATTGGAGGAGGAGTGTGAAAATTTGAAAAAACAATTGGCAGAAGCAGTAAGCATATATCTGATGCATACGATTGAATTCATTCACTTGCGTTAGTGGCAATTCCTCTGTTTCTTTCTTTTTCTCGTTTTTAGCAAAAGGAAAAACCGCCAGAAGAGAAACCACCCGAGAAAAAGGACGAAGCCTGTCTTTGCGGGAAAGATCCGCAGTTTGACGCTCTGCTCAATAGGATCTTGGAGAATGGAATCGAGGTTCGTTTCCTAATACTTCTACTCGCTCATAAGCAAAATTGCCACACTCGGTTACTCACGTACCGCCATCTCGAACATGCTGACCTGGACATTTTTCTTTAGTCGCTAGAATTTGACGAACTCGAGTATATGCACTCTAAAGTATGCGACGCCACCGCGAAGCTGCTTAACAAACAAGGAGGGGGTGCTGAAGTTCAACCTGGTGAGACTGATAGGTACCTTCTGATGAAGAGGAACATGTCACTCGAACGGCAAATGGCCGGTAAACAATATCAAACTCAAAGCGCAGGTAAAATATTACCTTATTAGGAGTTCTTGCGAATGGACGACATTTTTGCTATTTTTCCCACAGTTGCTCAACTGGAACAGGACATCAATACGGAGAGACAACGGCTGGAGGATCTCCGGAAGCACTTGGAACGGGAGAAGAGTAACAACAACGAACTACTGCAGAGACTGAAGATGCAGACAAAGGCCGTATCGAACTTGCAAGTGGAAAGAGAACTACTGAAGAAGAAGAGTAACATACATGAAGATAAACTGCAACGGTATCTGTAAGTAATCGAATCCAGTATTATTGGTTGAAATTTCTTCAACAGAAACTATATCAGAACTGTTATCGAGCAAGAACAAGTGCGCATTAAAGGACTGGAGTCCGAGTTAGAAAATGAGAAAACTACAGTGAAGCGTCTCAAAGATATGTTGAATATGGAGAGGGAAGCGTCGAGATCTGCTATGAAAAAAGATGCTGAACAAGTACAGGTGAAATTTCACAACTTTTAATCGTTTACGACTATAACTTCATTTAAGTCGCAGAAACTCCGGTTGGAATTGGATCAGGCGCTAAACAGCGACATGATGCTCAGGATGCAAGCGGATCAAACATACCCGAATCAACAGAAACAACGCGGATCATCCTGCCCGGGCACTTGTCCGAACGTAAAGCGTGCAATTCACAGCGCACCAGTACATCCGAATACGACTTCCTTCTATACGGAATTGAAAAGTGGAGATAAAACTTATCAGCAACGGGCCCACATGATGAAACGAGAAAGACCGAACAAGGAATACGAAGATTAATTTTTGATTTCTTTTCTTTTGTCTACATATTTTTGTCCAGTAAACTTTGAAATATTTTAACTGAAAATACATGTATCGTTAAGATATATTTTAAATAATTTCTTGTACATTTTGTTGAGTTTAAAAGGTATACTAAATAAATAAATTTAATGTGGAATAATTTATCTTTTTGAAATTATGTAAATTACACTTGTCACTTCACAAATAAAATTAAACATGAAACGGCAAACCACGACGCTTAAATTATATAGGTACAGCTATAAAATGTCACAATACCAGTTTTCGACTATTAATTAATCCCTTGTATATACATATAGCAAGCTCATGCAATGCATTTATTTTCGCCGGAGTGTTATTCGTATTGACAATGTTTTTTGGTACTTTCGTAGCCCGTAAATTGCCCATACGTATACGCATAAAGTAGTTGAATTTGAACCGCTGGATATTATAGTTGTTCCGATTGGCAAATAGTTTAGTTTATAGTTTATTCCAGCTGTTCCGTTAGTTTTTCCCATTATTTTCTTAATTAAGTTATTATTAAATTGAAATACATTTTCAGATCAGGCAGAAACAGAATCGGCTTTGTTCGGATACCGTCGACGTCAATCGGATATTTTCTCAACGGATTTAAATAAAATATTGTAATTACAAGGGCAATTTACTTTAAAATATACTCAAATAAGATTTAAAAATTCATTAAAATTACATTATTTATAAAGCTAAATATATAGGGACTTTTGCGATTTTTTTCGCGAGATGTCGATCCCAGTTCTCGGAAAATGGCGGCGGGTAAGCATATCCGGGCGCGTCGCGCCTTTAATTATGAAAATATACGTTTGTAGTGCGAAATTGCCGCGATTCACGCTGTGAATTTGAAAAATAATCCGTTCTCCTGCTAGTAGTGATAATTTCGCTAGGATTATTGTGTTTTTCTATCCGCTATGTGTAAATATACATATACCGGATAATATGAAGATTTCCGATGTTGGAAACGCATCACGTGATTTTCATGTAAGTATTTGTTCCATAATCTTTGTTAGTAATTACATCTTATTATAACATGACAACGATTTCATTTCTTTATTTTTCAATTTGTTGCCTTGATCGTTTTCGTTCGAGGGATTCATATTTGAAATCCATATTTTCATATCAAAATTATAATAAAGTATTTTAATATTGTTACAGCCCCCATCTAAGATTATTCGACGCTACCTAAAAGAAGACTCGAGGTAAGAATAGAATAGAATATTCATAATTTCCCGCTTTCAATTCGTGGTAGTTTTCACAAAATGGTGATTGGTACAAATTCTTCCGCCTATAGCGTTTTCAAATATAAGATTTATGTGTTTAATAGCTCCCTTAGTGTCGCAATTTTGTGTTGTAAATTAACTTACTAAAACATTTATAAACAGAATAATCTTAAAAATAAAACACGGTCAACAAACTCAAACAATAAATATAACCCCAACAATTCACTAAGGACCATCTATTAATTTATCTTATTTTCGTTATTACGCTTTTATCACATTTTATTGAGAAATTAAACTGTACTCTTGTATGCATATGTCTTCTGTTGACGTACTAGATTTGATATATATATACAAGTGTCCCGTATCGTTATGTTCAAATTTTAGGAGTGTAAAGTAGACTTCATTTCAAGTAACAAAAACCCAAAACTTGTATATCCATTTTTATTTGTTTCAAAGTTACAGATCTATGAATGTGATTTTCAGATCATGAAAAAAAATGTAATCCTAAAGTCAATACAAACTGATTTTATTTAGAAAAGTTCAATTAATAATATTTTCGAAATGTCCACCTCCTTGTTGAATGCAGGCTGTGCCCGTAAGCCAACAGAAGAAGTACTTATCCAAATTTCATACTTGTTTTGTCGGATTTGCTCGGCAACCAAATTGTGTTTGAAACTTGCGCGTAGACTAAATTTTTCATGTACACCCATAAATAAAAGTGAAGGGGATTAAGATGGGGTGATCTGGGTGGCCATGCAAAAGGACCATCTCGACCAATCCATCTTGGATAATTGACGTTAACCCAATTTCGGACAGCAATTCCGAAATGTGGTGGTGCCCCATCCAAGTTAAACCATATGGCATTTTGAATAAAGAAAACGTGTCCACTCACTAATAAGCTTTTGTATGATATTCATGGTTCAGCACTTACGAAATAAATAAGAGCCTTCTTTATCATAAATCAATTTCCAGTACTCTTTTTTTGTAGATCTCCAAGAAATTACTGTATGGACTACGACACGTGTTTATTTATTTTAGGATAACATTTTATTATGGGACGTTAGCAATCACAGGCCTGTTATTGAATCGGATAACTTTTTTTTAAATAAAATCAGGTTGTATTGACTTTAGGATTACATTTTTCTTCATGATCTGACAATCACATTCATAGATCTGTAACTTTCAAACAAATAAAAATGGATATACAAGTTTTGCGTTTTTGTTACTTGAAATGAAGTCTACTTTACGCTCCTAAAATTTGAACATAACGATACGGGACAGCTTGTATAAGGTATTGTCCGGTCCATTACAATATATGTGTTAAAATTACAAATAACCATACAATAACTACACATTTTAGACGAATGAAGCAAATTTCATTCATCATCAGTATCAAAAGTGATCCAATAAATGCAAAATTAGAAAAGGAGGAGAGAATTGATGGAGGTATTTAGTGCACTCAACTAGCTTTTTTAATATTGTATCTTTCATAACTTGTTGACAACGGCTTCTATAAACAAGACTTAGACGTTTTATAAACCTTCCTTGTGCTAATTATGGCAACGCTGGACTTTTGCCCCCCTAAAACTTAGATTCGGCCCATTGTGCCCCAGGCAAATATAGAAAAAGAACATTACATCTATGGGATTTGAAAGCTCCGATTTGCCAGTTTCTTTAAGGATAGTGCTGCTAAAAAGGTTTCGTCGATAAGGTTAGTATTCTCTTTTAAATAAACTTTTCTTATTGTAACGATTTCAAAAGAATTAATTTGCCTTTTAGGCTAGCATAAATTATTCCCATATAAAGTTTCTTGAAGAAAAACCCATAGGATATATTTTCCATATGGTGCGAAAAAGCACGTTTGGATTTGGTACTATTACCAAATCACAATTTTGTTTTGAAAATCTCATGAATTTACTAGACGATTTTTTGAAGTATACTTATCAACAACTCAAAAACATGCTCTTGCTGCCTCAATGAAACCACCTCAGTGCAAACTACAAAGGAAAGAAGTATTGAACATAGTATCCCTGGATCAGGTAAAGCTTTAGAGTATATGTTCTTGAGCAGTCCACCAACAGGATGGCAAATTAGTTGTTTTTTGGTTTAGTTGAAACTAAACGCTGTACAAAAACAAGTATTGATACATAATCGAATAGCACAAGTTTCAATGGCCAATGGAATCGGGAACATTTATAAACAAAAATGTATAGCAACAATATATGTGGCTGAGGAGAGGATGGCTGAGAAGAAATTTCGCACTTATCAATTTGACACAAACATTTTATTTTAAATACTAATACAAAACTATTACCTAATGCGGATAGATTATCATTTTCTTTATTTTCTTAAGTGTGATACTTTTGGACCAGCGTTTATATATGTATGTGTTTATTTTCAATATTCAATATTGAGTAACCCTTAAACAACCAGACAAATCTTGCAGTTTTCATTGACACAGAGAGAAACCTCATGTACGTGAACATAAGGAAGCAATGAAAGAGTTATGTGTACTTAAATAACTTTGTTTTGTCTAGTCTTGTATCTTCACTTGAATTAATTGTATTGGACCCGATTATTAAAACCAATTATTACATATGTTTCATACCGTAAAATATTTATAAATTGCAGGTTGACTTAATGATTTCACTCATAAAACGCAAAATGATAAAGTAGGTTTATACAAATTTATTTGTCTAAGACGTAGTAAGGATATGTTAAATAGCAGTTTTAAAAGTTTGATTATTTTTAGAACTGCTATTTAACATTCAAATTAGGTTTAACGGTCCTTCAATATTCTAATTACAAGTAAAAGTAAGTTAATGTTCCGTAAAAATTCGATCACCCATCTATTTACGATATAATTTACATATTATATTTACCTTTCTCTGATGCCTGCTTTTTAAAAGTAATATTTCCGCTGGTAAAGCACTTACAATCTCCTCTTGATAAATCTGCACGTACTAGACGGAACAAATGTTGTGGGGTGTTGCAAAAACTCGAAATCAGCTTACACATAAATAAATCACGCTATGTGCGTTCGATAGCCTATAGCTCATTAAGTTTCATTTAGCGGAACATTCATTTCAGAATCCCAATAACGCAGGTAATTTATTAAGGCTAAGGTCAAGACATCTTTGGTGGAAATGAGGTATGCCGCCTAAGAGAACTTAAAAGATTTATTTATTCGGTTTGGGAACTATCAGCTTTAAGATCGTGTCACTTGTTCGAGGGAATATTTATTGCATATAGCTGCAGGGAATGATGCATGGATTATTCTTGGTCGGTATTTATAGAATTTTAACATATTAATCCTTCCAGAATATTCATAAGGAAACGGTAATACATTACTAAAAAGCTATACACGGAATTAATATGATTTACACGTTGTATTTACAGGCGTCCGACCAAAAGTAGGGCACATTTAGTTACGAAGTAACACATAATTTAACTACCAATAAAATAAATTATTCAATCTGGAATAGATTCTTTTAATCAGGAATTGAGTTAAGTAAAGGGATTACACACACAAAACTGACTGAGACATATAATCAATATGTAAGCTCACTTTTAAATTAAATATTTGCTATAATACAACCTTAAAGATAGTAATTCTATGGGCATTGACAGTATTTCTATACTAAAAACATTAGGACCAATAATTGTGCGTACTTTATCGTGTATAATTATCATTTAAATAAGGTAAATTTCCTACAAAACTAAAAACCGGTATAATAACATTGTCATGTTTATAAGAAAAGTGATTCGAATTTTTTGCATACCTGTATAGGCCAATCACGATATCAGATGTCACTGGTTAAGTTATCGAGCTTTTAATACATAGCAGAATATATACTTACTCAAGAAAATATAACATTTTAAATCTAGCTTAGCATAACCACCGTACGGGTAGGTCTACTAACATAGCAATTTGTAGTGTGGTGGATGAGTTCGCAAGATCTTAGATTAGGAAAAGCATGTAGCTATAGTGCATTGCAAGTTTTGAAGGAAGTATTGCTCTTATGGAGATCGTGCCGCGCCAAACCTTTTTTTTTTATTTATTTGTCCCCCCGGCCCCGTGACTGTACGAACTCCTCCACATAGTAAAAACAACTGGATTGCAGAAACCGCTTGAGTTTAAGTGCAAATAAATGAGGCTGAAGTATGTTTTGTATACCCGCTGGTAGTGCGTTATACAGGTGTTTGCCGGCATTTGTCGGACTTCTCTCATAGAGTGAGGTATTGTGAAGCTATTCTTAATATATTGCCATACCTCGTATTATAATCGTGGCAGTTAGAATTTTGTTCAAGAGTAACATAATTTTTGACGTACATTATACTTTTGTAAATATAAATACAAGGAAAAGTTAAAATATTGTTGGCTTTGAAAATCGGTTTACAACTATCCCTACCCTTAACACTATATATTAGCCTTAACAGTCTCTTCTGTAGAATAAATATCCTTGTCAAGTCGAATAACCGAATATTCGGTTATTCGACACACGTGTCATCCCGAATTAATTAATACTTTGTGGGAGAAGTAATCCGTATGTCTATTGTTATGATTATGCTTAGACTTACGACATATTTCGACCAAATTGTTATTTTGTCTCCATACGTCAACTGGCTTTATATGATACTAACGTTGCGGAAAGGTATTTTCTGATCTTGAAATGTTCGGATATGGAACATGCCGTAGTGAAAGGTGTTAACAAATACCTGAAATCCGCGCAGAGCTTAAACCGACCGTCTGTTGTCGCTCATACATTCTCTCTGAATCGGCCAACCCCACCTACATTCACCTCCGTTCAAGGATAATGCATTACCAAATTCAGTTGCTATTTATATAGAATTGATTGTACTGTTCGTTGTTTGTGGACACCGCGATGTGCGAGATACCTGCGCCGCGGTCCCCGTATCTGGATAATGCGTACGTAAGTTGCACGTAACATGTATGCAAGCGTTATATAATTGTGGTAACCAGAAAAACTCGAGGGAATGCGAAACTGGGGCGAATACGAGTTGCCGCCGATATAGTCGCTCTAGAAAACGGTTGAAAGTTTCAGCTTGTAAATAGAAACATTAAGCCAAGTCGGAAAAAGTAGATGGCATTATCTGATTGAGTTTGATTTCCAATTTCAATTCGCGTTTTATCATAGACTGCGAGCGGGATGTAATGGTAGAAGCTGCTTCTAATTTCTTGTCCCTGCCAACTTGAGAAAAGTTGTTGATATACTCGAATCTGGGTTTGGTCAATTACCATGACAAGAATTGGAACCGTAGTGGCGATTAGAGAACAAAACTGCTCCTAACATGATTGTTGTCTTTCCTAGATTACCATATTTAACCTGCACCATCAAGCAATCAACTCCAAGTAAATATTCGAAATCCTCCTTAATGTAGGTTATGATTGAAAAGAACTCTTGCAGCAACTTTTATATATATTTATTATACGTTGTATTCGATATGTCACTACTTACATTAGGGTTTCTCAAATGTAGATAGAAAATATATTAAATTATAAAATTAAAGGCACTACAGCGACACATAAGGAGTACCACGTACAAAAATAGTGTAATTGCAAAGTTGCATTTTTTCTTTGTAACAGCGAAGTTAATTAACAAGACAAAAATCTTCAATACGGCAAGTATCATTTATTTAGCTCATTTCTAGCCTGGATTCCTAGAATCCTGACTCCTGACCAAAAGTTGTACAGACAAGAAATTTGCGAAGAAAACTTTAAATCGTGACCAACAATTTTTCTTCCAAAATTATAACACATGATGAAACCTGGGCGTTCAAGTGGCATCTCCCAACAAAACAAGATTCCATGGAATGGATCCACAAAGGATCTCGACCGCTAAAAAGCAAAAAATTACCGCAGATGTATACAAAGCAACAATAAAAAATTTAAAAGTTGCTGTACACAAAAAAATAGTTTCACGAGGAAGTGATACGTATTTTCAGAAAGAAAAATGCACGATTTGGAAATTGTTTACTTGCCATTTGGATAAACAGACTCTTACACTTTTAGTGTTTAGGTTCAACGACCACGAAAAATGCTTGAAGATATTCTATTGGTAAATAGTTGAAAAGTATGTATATTAATAAAGATATCATCAAGATAAGGACAAGTATGGAAGCTGATGGACATTTTGAGATCGATCCTGTACAGTAAAGGCGTCAACACTGTGGGATAGTGTCATGAATGCTTTAAATACATTGTAACCAATTTAAGAAAAACCAAATTTACAATATTATGAAAGGAAAATTGATTGCCCATCAATTGATTGTCTTCATTCTTTTCGTCTCAGTCTGTATAATAACTAAAGACGCATTTAGTTAGTGTAGTAACTACGTTTAACATGGAAGAAATCATATATAATAATAATAATAATAATAATAATAGTATTTATTGACAATAATTGATTCAAAAGTACATAGCAACATCCTCGAAACATACAAAATAATTGTCAAAAAGATTAAATCAAGAGAGAGACTTATGTCATATTACAACACATCACAGGTACAGATAAAATCCATAACCACAAAATACACCAATCATTAATCAGCCCCGGCCCCCACCCTGCTCGGCAAGCAACCTACGCCCTATCGCGCATCTCAAAGTGGCGTTCGCCGCGGATATGCCAATGTCCGTCACCAAAATATACTTATTCACCAACGAAGCAACATTGTACGAGTAACTTCTCTTGAAGATTTCCGTTCTATGCCTCGGAATAGTTAGTAAGTGTCTGTTACGCACACTGATTCCGTGGCACTCACTCCGAAACTTCAATTTATATATATAGCAAATAATTAGATTTAATGAGAAATTTCAACTATATCAGGACCAAAATAAAATGTAATGTTACAATAATATCGGACAGCTTTACTGTCCCATAAATTAGCTACTTCCAATTTAATATCCAAGTAAATATTCGAATATAGAAAGTATTGGGTCAACTGAAACCTTACGTCAACCAATTTCGTATTAACTTTTTTTTTTGCTTATAAAAAAATGCTCAACACTACTGTTTTATAAAATTTACATTTAGCAAGACTTCCTCCTGCCTTTCATACACTCTCCGGTATAGATATTAAGGACACCGTGCACCCAATGATCGCAAAAAAGTAAACACGCACATACATAAGCGCAATACACTCGTCACGCCGAGAATTTATGTGTCAACAACTTTCTTTCTCGAATTAATCGACCGCTGCTTGCGTACATTGTCCCTTCGGAATCAATTCGCCGGACGGTTGGTATCGGTAGGTACGTTAGTGTATATATCTACAAATATCGATTACCCCGCTATGGTGAATTCGACTGAATTGATCGATTGGCTTACGTAACTTCGCTGATTATTATTATTGGCGCGAACGGAGCGCAGAACAGGTTCGCCAGGAACGCGAGTACCCCAGAAAAAGACGCTTAAGTAAGCTACATCGACGACGATTGTAAAATATATGTATGCACCTGTACAACTTTCCTTCGGTCGTTTTTGGTCGCTTAAGTAAATCTTGGGCCATTCTATAATACACTAATCGCATTCATTACCAACGGCGTTTGGAATCAGGACACCCAACCTTCAGGTGTCCTGATTCCAAACGCCGTGTTTGTTGGTTTATTTCCTCTTACGTCCCGCTCAATAATCCTGGCGTATTATGTTGAAAAGGAAATAGAGACAAGTTAATAAAATAAATAAAATTATTAATATAAGTCAACTCCTTACCATAACCATGGACAGAATCGTAAAGTATATGCTAATTGTTAAGTATTGTAAATTCAAACAAACATAGGGGGAGTAGGTATATATTGGGACGCGGTACATACTGGGATATTGACATTTTTATGCCATCTATTAGCATAGAGTAAAACTTTGAGCGAAAGGTATACTACATTGGTGCATTTCTATGAAATGTTCCAAAAACTGTCGGCGCTGGATGCATCATCTTGGTAAAAATTTTCAATATACAATTTTTCGAGGCGAGAGTTGCAAAAATAGTGGCGAGTAAATCGCGTGTAATGTGAAAACTTGCTGCTGGACAACAGCGTTCAAGGTATGT
>JARFOC010000328.1:191747-202576 GCA_031763485.1 Osmoderma eremita | reverse complement strand
ACAAGTTTTGCGTTTTTGTTACTTGAAATGAAGTCTACTTTACACTCCTAAAATTTGAACATAACGATACGGGACACTTGTATATGAGCTTACTATTAGCCTTAGTATATACTATATATATACAAGGGCTAATCTTACATTCTTAATGAATGCATATTATTCAATTACAAAACAATAAAAGATATCAATAGATTAAATTCGTTACGTATACCTACGTACATATGTAATTACATACATACATAAAAGAATACGAACGATGCGTGACAAGATTACATACATTCAGATCAAACATTATATCCTATATTCTAAAACAAAAATGGACGAATTTATTTATAGACGTTAACATTCATTTCGGAACCACCCGAAATTTTACACCACACTGTATATTAAATAGATTACAATCCGTTGCTTACTGGATTTGTGGTAAGGAAAACATTTTCAATTTTTCAACAACATAACCTAAAATATTAGGTTGTCAAGAAAAGTTGGAACACAAAGGGGTGAAATATCTTTGTTACCATGTTAATCGTGGATGCAGGCGGTGATCGGTAATATACAATATATTTTTCTCTATTCACTTTTTTTATATATGGTATTTTATATATTAACATTGCAGTCCCCTGTATTCATCTCACATTGCTGTGATAAGGGAGGTGTACGATGGTGAATTTGCTCCACATGGCTTTGCTATGCAATTAGAAAGAGCCCTTGATGCATGTTGTTCGATTATAGTTATCGAACCGACTCATTTAGGTGATGAAACGGCAAGATGGATTAGTGTTGGGAATTGTTTACATAAGACTGCAGTTTTGTCTGGATTAGGATCAATAGTTTCTGGTAATAAAATCATAGTAATTCTTAAGGATATTAAATATATAAGATGTCTATGAAGGGTTACATAACAGGAACAATGTTAACATATTAACTTGTTTATTTTAATTTATTTGTTATAGGTATGTTATGGACAAATAATGTATATTTGTATGCACCACTAGGTATATTTTCAACATTGTGTACAGCCCTTTATACAGCATCATGGCAGTTTGATAATTGTGTAAAATATCAGGTAAATCATTTAATACTTATGATAAAAAAGATTGTCCACATTACTTTGACATAATTATTATTTAAAGAATAAACATAATCTAATAAAGTTATTACAAGTAAAGTATGCATTGCTATTAAAAAAAACTTCTAGAAATAATAAAAATTATAATTTCACTCAAGAAAGATAGAAACTTCCCACCATAACTTGTTACACAGATAAAAGTCGAATAGCAAAATAAAAATGTGTAATTTTGTCATATTTCTTTAATAAATTGTTTAGATTATGAGTTATCTCCGAATAAAAATAATGTTAAAGACAAATGGACGATTATTACTCTAAATAATTAATTCACATCTTCCAGGTTGAAAGAAATCCTGGTAAAATAGCAGAATTACAACTTTTCAGTGGGATTGGAGAAACCTCACCTGTTGTATTAGTACGTAAAGATGACACCAGACGTAAAATTCTACATTGTAGTATCTCCCTCATTGCAACGACCTTATGTGCTTACCGATTATATCATTTACTTAAATAAATTAAAGTATCTTCCAAAATCTCAGTGCAACCAGAACAAGTTTTAGAGTAATGCAATAACCATTAGAGATGCATTTGATAAGCATACGTACATTGCAAGAGACAGTAGAACGGATAAGAAATTTCAATTCTAAATTTCCGATCTTTGAGTAAATCAGAGTTGATATTTAAGATTCGAATACAAGCATTATTAGCAATATTATCGTATTGCTCAGAATGCAATTATATATTTATTGTAATAGCGAGATTATTTGTAGTATTGAAACATTAAGGTATCTCAATTGTATAGTCACAGATTGTACGTGAAGTATTTTATTATCAAAATACATACAAAATGACTTACAATTTTTTTAAAGTGAATTATTTTAGATTCTTAACTTATTATGTAATCCTTTTAGGAGAAAAATGTAAAACACTCCCGAGTGTTAATTTAGATTACTGTTGCTCTTATTTAATAAAATTATTTTTAAAATTATAATGCTATTCACAATGAAGAGAATAGAAAATCTCCTTATTTATCAAGAAAAATTGTTGACAGCCACCACACCAAAACAATATCTTTCTGGAACTTAATTGACTAATGACTAATTATTAAGGTGGCAAGATGGTTTCGTATAAATTTTAATATAACTTAATGATGAATGCAAACCATATTGATTAGGTTTGTTTGCAGATTATACTAATTTTTATCTTTGAATGTACACGTAAAAACCACGGTGCTGCTCTGGGATTTACCCCAGCTGTTTCGATTTCCCTTAATCTCATCACTGTAATACGTCTACTAATAATGAATCGTATTTACATCTCACATTTAATTTGATAATGCCGCGACTACATGTTGGACCCATGATATACTTATTTATATTCGTATATACCGCGTAGTTGTTTAGTCTTTGATATGCCGTTCTTTGCATATTATCTTCTGATATAATTTCAATAACGCCTTTATGAATACGTGCTTAAGAGGAAAATAACGCACAAAGCAAAATTCAAATTTGCCGTTATTATTGTTAGTAACTTCACCATAAAAATAAGAAATTACCTACAATTTAGTAATACATTAGGTATTTTAATATCATATTTTGAAGTTCCTAAAAATAATTGCGGCAAATTTGAATTTTGCTCTGTGGGTAAGCATTCTACCTAGCATTTCTATCCAATTCTGCTTTTAGTATATTAATTACGTCCACCTCATTCTTAGGCTTATATGTAGAAAAAAAAATTTCTTCTATAAATCTGATGAAAACTAACCAATAACACTCTTTAAGTACTGAAATAATTGGATTGCTGCATACAATTTATTAGAAACAAAAGTTGTTGGAAAAGAATTACTTTTAAGTTTTAAAAAAACATTACAGAATAAAACTATTATTTTTGTGTATTATTACAGTTGTTAATATACTAAATGGTCCTATAATGATCATGACATACTTATTTAAAGTTTGGTTGTTTAATATGTATTGTTAATCCTCAATAGACCGTTAACCTCAGTGAGATTGATGTATGTGATACTAAAACGATCTCTTTTTGTATCAAAACTAAGTTGCAATGCAATTGTTTTGAGATGGATAGCAAAAGATTAAAAATGAGGATTTGGTTTGATTCAAAATAAACGCCGCACAGAGATGCCCTAAAAAAATACATACAGATTCATATAAAAATCATATATTTTGGGTGCCATTTGGATACATTAAAAAATGTAACTAAATAAAATATAAATTCAACATTTACCTATAATAAATTATGGTTAATAAAAGTATTCTGTTAGGTAAAATGATTACCTACAACCAGTCAATGAAATAATACCACATATTATATCAAGATGAAAGTACATGATCTAGGAAGAGCCATTCTTAGCTCTTTTAGCCATTGTGTAAAAATATAAACTAGGCAAGTATTTACGTAAGAACACTGCTATTTTAGGTAATAATGTAGCTATAATAACTTCTTTCTTTTTCTGCACAACAGCTCTAACAATATCTTCCGCGATGCAATTAGGGTCCTGCCCTTCTTCCGTTGCTTTATCCATTTGCCCATAAGCAGTACCCGAACCTGTTACTGCATTTAGGGACAATTTCGTTTTTATATAGCCTGGGCTAACGACCGTCACATTGATGTTATATTCGGCTACCTCTGCCCTTAAGCTATCGCTAAATGCTTGAAGTGCATGTTTGGATGCACCGTATGCCGATCTTTGTGGCAAACCCATTAATCCTTGTACTGAACTTATTTGGACTATGTGACCAGACTGTTGTGATATCATACTTGGTAATATGGCTAAAAACAGGTAAGCACTAATTAACAGAGTTTTATACAAAACAAATTATGTCCTTACCTTTTGTCAATGCTGCAGCTCCAAAATAATTGACTAACATGATTTTAATATCAACATCTGGTTTGGTTTCTACGACTGTTCCTCTATGAGATATACCACCATTATTTACTAATATATCGATATGGCCTGTCAATTGAATTATATCCCGTACAACTTTTTCGAGATTGTTAATATCGCTCAAATCTAATGGCATTATAATCGGGTGATGAGTAGGTACTGTAGGGTAAGCTTTCAATAAGTCACTACGAACCCTATCTAATTCTTGCCGTCTACGAGAGCATAATACTACTTGGCAACCACGTTTATAAAACTCATGCGCTAAAGCCTCTCCGAGACCCGAACTTGCACCAGTGATAACAACAACCTATGGAAGCATTTATATATAAGAAAATAGAATGGAAATGTAATTATTCATATTAAAACACTACCTTTCCCCTCAGATTTTTATAAGAACTATGCAAATATATTCCCCTCAGAACTTTATAAAAAATCCACGGTATTGCTACAGCCAAACCTAAACTGCTGCCTATGTTGAGATATTGAGTTCGATTGTCTTCTACTTTCATTTTAAATTTTTGCAAATAGTTCATGTAGATATGTATGTCTATCTGCAAGTTTTCTTCTTGTTTGAATGCCAGAAATTTATAAAGCAAGACTATTGTCAAATAAAGTGCAGTACACTATTAGGTAACCTTTGATTTGTGAAGAACAACGAAGAATGAATATTTGACATTTAACGTCAAAATTCTGGGCATAGTTTTTGTGATTAATAAATCATAAATGTGATGACTGATAGGTTCAATCACCTGGGTGCTGGTTTTACCCTTGTACATATACAAAGTCTCAAGACGGTCATTGGGTGTTATCCAATGTTATCTATATGTTATCAAACGCCCGTACTTCTTTATTCAAATATCCCTCCAATTATTCAATGTTATTCCCATAGTTATTCCTGTTCTGATAGCCAACCTTTAATAACGAATTGCATATGTCTAAAAATAATTTTAAGAAAAGAGAAGAAAGAGGCAACAGATCTTATATGAATGTCTAGTAAATATATTGTTTTAATTTTTTTGTCTTTAATTATATCTAATCGGATTCACTAAAATATTTAGAAGTAAAATATTCGTATGGTTACTAAATCATTTATATTATGCGGCGATTTTAGGGACTTATATATACGGCACACGGTACAGTTTCAGTTCGGGATAACTCCTAGATTTGGTTCAATGCACAAAAAAAAAAAATACGAAATGTGAAAATAGATAATCTTCTTTCGTTCCGGTGGTCTATGGCACGCTACGCTAATAAAAGTGTATAACGGAAATTTATTTACTTGGCCATCTAACTCGGGCAATGTCTTGTTGTTGACCTGCTATAGCTAGGGGTGATGCAACTGTGCGTGACCTCAAATACAAATGTATCAAAATTCCCTTTTTTTCCCCATTTTGGTAAAAAAAATCCCTTTCCCTTTTCTATGGTTTCCCTAAAAAGGGAAAATTTCCTCGGGTTGGCAACACTGTTACTCTATCGGCTACAAGCGTTGTGAGAAATGCATAAAATGTATACACTCTCTGGTAAGTGCCGCTTAAGCCCATCACGACTAAAGCAGGGAGGGAAAGATATCTAGACCCATAGGATAATTATATATGTTAATAAAACAGGATACCTTAAAAACAATTGCTATGATTCTATTAATTCCGGTTTCAGTATCCTTTCTTATTAAGCGAACGTTGTATGGCCTGGATGTAGGTAAAAAAAAATCAAAAATAGCCATAAGAGAGACTTGATTTATTTCATTATTCAAGTAGAAATATAAAATGCTATTAATTACATAGAAAAATAATAAATCTTCAATACATATATCATACATTATTAATCACAGTATTCGCTCAATAAAAAGTGATATGACGTTTAATCTTAACTAAAGAGCAGATCACACTTACAGCTAAATATTAATGCATAAATTAATAATAATAGTAATCATACTGAAACTGTAATTAGGTACAGAAATAGATACAAACTGAACTAACGTTCCATTAATGTTATAATGTAGTAGACGTTACTGCGCTAACGCCATGCACCAGTATAGTTGGCGGCAAATTATTAGTTATCATCTCTAACATCGATAGGTAATGTAGTGCAGAATCGTCGATTACTGTAGGCGTTGGTAGATAGACAAAAGTAACTGCGGTGTCGAATGAATGAGCATTCAATAATTGGTTTACTCTAAAATATCACGAGACCTTATAGAAAAGAATATATTCCACAATGATAAGTATAATACCTTCTCAGATAATTTTCGGTATCGCTATGTTGTAATTCGAGGACTTGATCCCACTCATTAATACTATACAATTCAGCGGATATTCTCAATACCTTCAACAGATTCCTCAATTTATCTGTTTGCGGTATTATATTTGAATTTACGCTAAACGAACTCTTTGTAACTTCGTCGCACACAAAAACTCGCAACGTGCATTTGCTCCATTGAGGTACCATATTTACGATACAAGCTAGCTGCATCATGAAGAGCGACGTATTGTCAAAAGCATCATTTTCCCCGGGATTCAGCAGATTTACCGGCCAAACGTCAATGTAGTGTTTTTGTCCATTTCTATACAAAGAAAAAAAATTATTACAATTGCAATATTAGTCGGCTTGAATGTACCTTTTCTTGTCTTTATTGAGTTTATGGAAGTTTCGGCAGATGCACAGATTCTTCTTCATGCGCAAGACGTCACTCATTATGTGTACGTATTCCACAGGTTCTAATGAACTCGTAGAATGTATGGGGAAAATGTCTTCAGCGAACGCTGTACTGACGTATGTCGATTCAATGCTGGAATACAATATCAGGGTCTTTGTTTTGTATAGGTAAATAAATTACTTACTTTGTCAAAAAATCATGTGGTTGCTCTTTGTCTAGGAAACCCAAAACAACCGTGTTCGGTTTCATAGCGCCCATTCCCGACAAGCGCATCAAATGTTGGGCACCCTCGCGAACAGTTTTCGCTACAGTTAATTCAATAAACGCTTTGACTTTCATATGATCAACGAAATTTAACCAATACGGCGTCATATCTACAGCTATGTCGGAAATTGGATTATCCTGATACTCAGTAATAACATGTCCCAAGACGTACAAGCCACCCTTCTTCAAATCATTAATGAAATCAATTAATGGACACGCACTTCTAGGGCTGTTGATTAAGAGTAGGACTTGAGGCCTCCAGAATTTCACATGGTCTTTACGCGAGTCTAGCAATAGCAAATATTTACGTACCTTAAACATAACATTTCTATACTGTTATAGCTAGTCACAATAATAAGCTACTAACTTGGTGAAAAATTAATGCCTGGGAGATGCTACCCCATTGTGCCTCTTTCAACGGTGAAAACAGATGCAAACACATCACTAACACCAAACAAAGTAAGATACTGCACGATGCGTAGATAGGACTTGTAACAAACATCATGACTAATGTTCCGAGCATACCGAACAATGCTGTATGCCACGTGAAATATTTAAATGAAGGCCGGAAGTTCGGAGCACCAGCTACTTCGAGACCAAGACATGCCAAATTTGTTGCAAGATAACTTAGCAAAAATAAAATTGCGTTTAACTGTGCTATATCATTTACGGAACCAATTAATAACACCAATTGTACTAAGAACCAAGAGACAATTACAGCAGCAATCGGATTTCCACACCAAGTTCCTTTTGGTATGAAATTTAATAAAGAACCTGAAAAAAGTAAACTAACATAATACAAAATAAAAACAAATTTAATTTTAGGAGAAACAGAAAATATCTATTATTCCGACTTACCGAATATCTTATCTTTTGCAAGAGCTTCGAGTACTCTAGAGCCACCAATCACATTGCTTAGTGCAGCAGACCAAGATACTGTGAGTAAACCTATACCAACCATAACGGGTAATACGTTTATACCGGCCATATATAAATAATTATTTTGTAATAAAAGTCTCGTACAAGTAGATGCTGTTAGTAAAGAAATTCCAAAATAAATAATTGCAGTAAAAGCCATAGCCGACAGGGTGCCTCTAGGTATAGACTTGCCAGGATTTTTTAATTCTCCTACACAAAGAAAATATTAATTTTTTTTTTTCAAGCACTACCTGTAAATAAACTGCAACATACTGTGGTCCATTTCAATAAATTCATACATTTCACTGTGGTATTGATAATTTGTAACTGCTCGCTTTTACGTTATAGATTATGCATTAATAAAAAATTTCGGAAGAGCAACAAATTATGATCAGTCGAATACTACGTGACATGACAGAAGACAGGCTTTAGAGCTGGTAGATCATGTGATCTGTATAAAACTAGTTATTGAGAAGAGGCCCATCAGAAAGCATACGAAAATGTACCTATAGTTCTCGCAACGAAACAGCGAACATTTGACAGCGATAATGTTAGAATCATACGAACACAACTTTTCATTTAGCAAATGCATAGTACTGTCAAATCAAGGAAATTCAGAGAAATGGGAATTTTAATAGATTATAATTTATGCATTGGTACACTCCAGTTCGAAAACGATCAAATCATACGTGCAAATGATAAAGATGGCTTGGAGTACAGGAGACGTAAACTTATGGAAGAATACCATCGATTAGCTATGAACTTAGAGAAAACTCAATACCTCTCAATGATAGAGTAATCAGTAAATCTAATATCAGGGGATAATTTTTGAAAAATGTGGCACAGATGACGAAGAAATCAAATCTGGGATAAACAACCGTAGAAGGATAATCAGCTGCCTGAATGGCTTATTCTAAAGTACAGAAATTGGATAACGGAATAAGCAACATATACGAAACTATGGTTAAAATTTCACCAACACATGGAGCAGAAATGTGCTGATTTAAAGTAACCTTGAGAAAAGGTTGGAGACCACGGAAATATATGCTTGGAGGAGATCAGCAAGGATATCAAGGCTAGATAGAATTAGAAATGAAATAATTGAAGAGGGAATGGGCGTGAAAGAAACAATAATCGAAAATAAGCAGCATAGAGGGTACGAACATGTTCAAAGAATGCGGAAAAATCTATTGCCAAAAGAGTAATAGAATGGCTACCCCAGGAACACCGGAGAAGCCAAGACTGAGAACATGGATGGAGGGAGTAAGAAAATACATGAGTACCAATAAACGGCAATGGCAACTAGCCATCACACAACATAGTCATGTGACCATTTCAATTGACCAGCAGTTCAATGATCCAAACGCAAACCCCTTACCACTCATATTTGCACCTGCCATGATACCGGTAACACCAGAAAATAAGTCCCCAAACACAGTGGCAAAAGTTGCCAATTTGCCATCAATGGTATAATCTGGCCCATACTTAGGCCATAAGTTTTCTTCTAAAGTTATACTGTTCAAACCAGTGTAATTAGCTATACTTGTAATGTTCAACATAAGTTTATTCGAATCAGGTAATATGACCTATAATATAATCCTATCAGTTTCACTTCAAATATTTTACTTGTACATACCTCCATTGATCCTTGATAGAAAAAGCTGAAAAATGTAAATCCCAAACAAATGCAAACAACAGCCCAAATAAGAACTATTGTTTTTGCAAACATGCTAGCTCCTATGAGACACACTATTAAATTCAGGGTATTTAAAGATGTACAATATAAGAACCGCAACAGTGGTCCATCTTTGATTAACTCTTTTACTAAATAGCCTGCAGAAAATAATTTAATTATTTTTATATGTTAAGTGAATACATGTTCATAAAAATAAAATATAATTATACCAGTAGGTCCAAAATTCTCAATAAGTCCTTCAACGCAACCCGAAATACATAACGCACTGCTTGCAATATTGGCAAAGAAAAATATAGTACCAATTGATCCTCCAAATTCTGGGCCAAGTGTACGACTTATCATAACTACCATTAATTAAGAAAGACAATTTAAATATTAAAAAAAAATTGAGCATATTTAAAGGATACAATATGCTCCACCACCTTCGACAGCTCCATTTGTAGATATAGCACAGACTGAGGCAACAGTAAATATCACAATTGCATAAGCTATAGCAAATTGCAAGAGTGTTACAAGTAAACCAGCATTTCCAACTACATAGCCTGTAAAAAAATGATTTACACCTCTCTCCTGCACATACAAATGTGATGAACAATACCCATTCGTAAGAAAATTAAAGCTGAGAACATAGACAAAGTTACAGGGCAAAAAACACCTGCAAACGTTCCCAAGGTTCTTGTTTCAGATCTTTCCACACTGATAGAACCAAATTCAGTATATCCACCAATCTGTCTGTTTTCATTTTTCACGAAGATATTCGATATTCTTCGCATTATATTGTTTCTTACAAGGGGGCTTTTATCATCTGGATAACTGTTTGTGGAGCCGATATCAGGTGCCAGCATTTTGTTTTCTTTTTAAGTTCTGTTGAACAAATAATATGACACTACAAAACAGCAGTAGGTTTATTGTTGTTCTACTTTGTTGCAGAGCAATAGTATTACAACATATATGTATAAAATATATGCCGAACAATGAAAATTGCTTTTGTTATCATGCCATTTCTGTAAACACTATAATGTGCTATACCACCAGTTAATAGCTCGAACTTTTTCTAATCTAAAAACATTACATTCCGTGTGAAGTCATCTGTTTACTGTTGGTGAGTTGTTTTGTATACGTTATATACGGAGAGAGCAAAAATGATTGTCATATCTGAAGTTTGCAGCAACATTGTCTTCCATTGTCTTACCTGTTATATGTATATTTGTTTGTCTTTTTCTTATTCATTTACTGCAACTTCAGACATAGAATTAAGTATATAAAAATATATTTAAAAATATATAAATATACCTTTGAGATCACACAACACGTCTGATTGTAT